>UELU01147526.1:2938-23078 GCA_900490025.1 Megastigmus dorsalis
GATCGGGCCAATCAGTGTAAAGCTACAGCATCATGCGGAGCGCGAGGAGAGTAGAGAGGGTCGGCCCGCCGAATGCCTCCCCGCCGCCGACCGTCGCTGTGCCGCACAGTGGGCTAAAACACTATTATTTTTTTCAAAATAAAATAAATCCACACAGGAGATACCGATTTGGATGATTTTTTTTGCACTTGAAGCTAAGTTATTAGTTATATGCTATGGAATCTAAACGAGAAATACACAATTTTATTAGTTTTTCGGGCAAAACAGTAATTTTGCACACTCTTAAATGGGCTTATTATAGCTTGATCTCTTCGTCTTGACCTCCTCTGCAGGATAGGAGAGTCTCGACTTCCGGAATTAATATGAACCTCTAGAAACGGTGCCCTAGCTACGGAATCGCATTCAAAATTGTGCATTTCGCAGTTAGCACCGTTTCTGCAGGTGCAACGTCGGTTCATATCAATTCCGGAAGTTGAGATTTTTCTATCTTGTAGAGGAGGTCAGGACGAAGAGATCAAGCTATAATAAGTCTATTTAGAAGTGTGTAAAATTACTGTTAGTCTCGTAAAACTGCACATTTCGCATGGAATTCGGTAGTAGCTGGTAATCCCTATACACATAAAATAGCAAATTTTCTGCGTGTTTTTCAATTGTTGTTTAACAGTTTATTTATGGGTTTTGGTGGTCTACGTGCATTATTTCGCTATAATACAATAAATTAACACCTGTCATAGCAAATAAAAAAACTTTTTTTTCTCTAGAATTTGACATTAGGAACTTCAAGTACATCTAGTTACACTACTTTGGTTAAGTATGAAACTTGTTTAAAAACGATACTCGTTTAGGTACTAAGCGTATCTCTGTTATTTACAAATCTATTAAAAAATAAAGGCTTATCTATCGCGTCGTTTTCACACACTTACTGTACATTCTTACATATTTATTTCGTTAAATTATTTTTAACGCCCACGACTACGGCCTATAACTTATAACACACATTAAATCGTTAAAAGTAATTTCAAATGTGTCAAAATGGCGATACACAAAATGAATGATAAGTGAGTCTTTTAATAAATTACGATTTTTAGTGTGTACTTTTATTTTTTAAGAAGAGAAATTTAACTTTTAAATCATTTTTAGTATTTTGTTTATCGAAAAGTCGATATAAAATAAAGGAAAAACGTCGAGAATGTAACGTTTTATTCTTCTCGATTCTCACAGATCTAGACGAAGCCTCTGAAATTTAAAATTAAAAGATTTTTGTTACTCTAGCTCCAGAATACTTATGCAGCTCGTTTGCAAAAAAATCGCAAAGAAGTTAAACCCTTACTTGAAAATCGACAATATTTTGAAAATGCGAGGGGCAAATTTCATTTTTAATGTATTTCAGAAATTATGAATCAAAAATAGAGTAAAGTAACGAAAGCATATTGAAATTATGGCGATTAAGTGCTCTTGATTCTAACTTCCTTTTCGTTATACTGCTCAGAGGACTAGCACCTCGTTTAAAAAAATTTTTATTTAGACGCACAAATTTAGATCCTTGAAGTCTCGAGAATAGTTAAGAAGCTAATCACAAATTTGGAGTTCTGAAATCTGGAATACGAGGACATCAATTTCTGTTTTAAAGAATTCAAATTGTCTTTGAAAAAAGCTTGTGTACAATAAAAATTAATAAGAAGATTATAGTGTTTATCGCACTAGATTCGCATTCTCATAGTATTACGTACTCACTCTGTTAAAGTATGCAGCTTGTTTTTTAAGGAAATGCGCTTAGAGAGGAAAAATATACATTTTTACGACAGAAATATCTTTTTTAACAAACTTCAGTTTTTTGGATCAACCATTTGACTAAAATAACGAACACATTTCCAAAGTAGAGCATTTCGTCGCTCTCGATTCTCAGTTCCTTCTCGTTGCACTATTCCAGAATATGAAGCTCAGTTTAATAAATATTCGCTTAGAAGTTAAATACAGATCTAAACATACTACATCACTACATGTTTGCTTGGTCACGTACTTGCTCATAAGCTATAGCCACTTTTTTTTAAGTACTAAGGCTGCCGTCTATGCATGGATTTGCGCTTCTGGAGCAGAAGCGCGCTCGCTCAAAAAAGACAGTAGCGCACCTATATCGGACCAGCAGTCTACTCACAGCCAAGGATAAAAGATCTTCCCCATTTGGTGCAGCAGATGTAGATAGCAGGATAGCTGCTTGCACGCAATTTTTTCAGTATACATATCAAATCTGAAATACAAGGCGATTAATCCTATTTTAAAAGGATTTAAATATTTTTTATATTAAAATATCGAGTAAAATAATGAATAAATTTAGAGATTATGGCATGTCATTGCTATACCATATCAGAGTATGCCAGTCCGGCTTATTAAGTATTCGTTTAGAAATAAATATTCACTTGAAATTTTGCTAGAATATAAATAATTAATAGACGAACTGCACCTGTATTTGGAATTTGCATAATTTTACCTATTTATTTAGTTATTACTAATTATTCATATCTGATCGGTAAAACGTTTGAGTGGTAACTGTAGGACTTTGATACCCCCTTAATAAACCGGACTGGCATAGTCTGATATGGTATAGCAACGATATGCCATATTCTCTAAATTTATTCATCATTTTACTCGATATTTTAATATAAAAAATATTTAAATCCTTTTAAAATAGTATTAATCCCGTTGTATTCCAGATTTGATATATATACTGAAAAAATTGCGGGCAAGCAGCTATCCTGCTATCTACATCTACTGCACCAAATGGGGAAGATCTTTTATCCTTGGCTGTGAGTAGACTGCTAGTCCGATATAGGTGCGCTACTGTCTTTTTTGAGCGAGCGGCTTTGTGGCCAAAGCCTATCCACGCACTTCTGGGCAAGGTCTACGAGGCGCAAAAAAGGCTGAACTACGCCAGGCCGGTAGTCCGAAACTTGACTATGTGTATGCGATCTACAGCAAATGGTCCGCTCATGCCCATTCGCAGTGCAGCTGACCTGCCTCTCTCTTTTCTCGCTCCCTCCCCTCCCTCCTCTCTCTCTCTCTCTCTCTTTGTTGAGAGCTTGGTTTTTCCCCATCTTGATTACGCATGTGCTGTCTATAACGACTTAGACAAAACTCGCAACACCAGGATGCAGCGAGCACTTAATGCGTGTGTGCGCTTCGTGTGTGGTAATGTCCCTCGTTCCGGACATGTCACCCCACACCGCATTAGCCTGGGCTGGCTCTCTGCTGCCAGATGCCGTGAGCTCTTCATAGGCTCATTGGCGTTCAACATCTTGGCGCATAGCAACCCAGAATACTTCGCCGTCAGGTTCCAGCGTATGAACATTGACGTGTTTGCTCGCTCCTCCTCTAGGCTTCCTCCTAGGGCTCTTTCCTTTGCAACTCCGAGAACTGAAGCGTGGCGCCGCTCTTTCACCATCACGGCCTTTGATACCCTCAACAAGTTTCCACCGCCACCGTTCAATCCATCAAATTCAATGATGTACAGGGCTGACCTTCTCGAGGAGCTGCTACGGCGCGATCTAGCCGACTGGAGGACTAGAGTCCTGAACGAGGGCCTCGAGGTGGCACCAATCTAACATCATCACCACTATCGGACAGCAACAAATCATCGAGATCATCAAGAATCATCAAGAACATTCACATTTATTTTTTTCTTTAATCATTTTTTAACTTCACGCTGATAATCAGCAAAACTGCGATGCTATTCTCTTTTTCTTATAATTTTCAAACTTTTAATTTTTAAAATTTTTAAGTGTTACTTGTATATATTGTAAATAATGTTTTTATCGGAGATATTGTTACTTCATTTTAATGCATTTTTCAAAAAAATTTTTATACGCTCTATGTATGTATATACTGTTGTGGCCAAATGAGGTTTTACCTCCCGGTCAAATAAATCAATTATTAATCTAATCTAATCTAATCTCTTGGATCTGCCGGCTGCCTGTTCACTCCGCGCTGTTACTACTGGCGAGTGACCATGTATTTCCACCTGGAGCGAAAGGGGCTGCATCTCTTACATCTCTGGGCGTCCAGCTACTTGAGGCATTATAGGAGGGCTATTTTTTAGCCTGGCAAGTGAGTTCTGTGCTATTATTACTGGCCCCTCAAAATTTTGAGGTTAGACCATTTCACACGACTCACGCTTATTTTTCGCATTAAGTCGGTAGTCCTGCTTCATTTCAACTATAAATTTTCCGAGTCGAGGTTGGCTTTACCTTTTG
Organism: Megastigmus dorsalis; assembly: GCA_900490025.1. Classification (NCBI taxonomy): domain Eukaryota; kingdom Metazoa; phylum Arthropoda; class Insecta; order Hymenoptera; family Megastigmidae; genus Megastigmus; species Megastigmus dorsalis. The sequence continues at coordinate 7,186 of UELU01147526.1, forward strand.
GCCTCCTGAACTCACTTCATTAGCACATATTTGCATACTCGATAAGCGCATGCGCCCACTGATCCAATACCTGGCCCCATTTTTGCCCTCCACTGACAAACTGACAAGAATTCTCAACACTTCTCAAGAACACCTCATTACCGGCTCATCCCAAATTTCTAATACCGTTGTCTCTCAATAAATGGCACTATCTGCATCGACACCTTGCTCGTCTTATCCTGGCTCTGGCAGGTATGAACAAGCAACCCTGCTGTATCTGTAGTAATACCGTCCCTGCCGGCCAGGTTCCTCGGTGCAGTGCACCAGTTGTTTCAACGTCATCCACACCGAGTGCTACGACGTAGCCTGGTTCACAACCCCGCATACAAAACGGTGCTGCACTGCTGACGCACCGAGTGGCCTGGACAGGCCCATTTCGAAACCACAGAACAAATGCCTGACCTCCCCACTCTCGCCATCATCTGAGCAGGTCGCTAAGCAGGTTTGTTGCAGAGAAAGCCAGACTAGCTCTGCTGACTCTTCGCCGCACTCTTCTCCATCTTCCGTTTTAGAAACTCTTCAAACCGGCAATATGAGCGAAAGCGCTGCAGCCTGGTTCACACAATGGGCCTCGAGCTACCGGAATGAATTCAGAACCGAGATAGGCGGTCTAAAGGCCGACATGGGCACCATAAAGAGCGATATAGGCACCTTAACAACTGATATCGACACCATAAAGATCGAGCTCTAGCAGGACGGGGATGATCGGAACTTAGTCCGCCAGGCTCAGGCAGAGTCTCAAGTAGAGTTCACTGCACTTTCCATGCATGTCGAAAATTTGGAAAATCGCGTCAAAAACATGGAGGCCCTGCTCTCCGGCATCCCCCGCACGATTGCACAAACCAACTCAATCGCGGAAATCAGAGACTGGTTTCCGGGTAACCCGCGAGCCATTGCTCCAACTGTTCCGCCGCCTTCAGGGAGCACAGCACTACCGGCGCAACCGGCCGGACGCTTGGACTGTCGAGCCATAGTCTTATGTTTCCCATCACCTCAGAATCGCGATCTTATCATTTCGCGCTCTGCCAAGCTGCGAGAATTATCTTGCGATGCAATTCTGGGAGCCGTGGCCCCTCGCGACTTTTCATTCGCGCACTATGGCCGAAGCCAGTGCATATACTTTTCAATCGGGCCCTGGAGGCGCAGCGGCGGCTGAACTACGGGAGATCAGTTGTACGCGACCTCACAGTCTGTATGCGTGCCACCATGTCTGGCCCAGTAATACCCATTACTACTGAAGCAGATTTGGAGTCGCTCACGCCCCTACCACGTACCTCTTGAACGCAATGACGTCAGCCACCCACTCTAAACCGGTTTAAAATTTTCAAAATAACCTGCCGCCTCACGTTCTAAATCTATCTGTAAACTCCATGTCAATATCTCTGAGACTTTCTTGACATAGCACGATGCGGATTCTGTCCTTCACTTACCAGGCTATTCATTCTATCGCCTTGACAGAGTCGGCAAGGATGGTACCGTCATCCATCTAGGGTCCTCACTTACTCCACCCCCAGGACAGAGACTATGCGGCTAAACTAGCCGAGGCCTCTAGAATTCAGCCCTGATCGCGTGCACAGCTTGAAGGACAGCCTTTTCTCGCAACTCCAAGCACGCGACCGGGTCGACGGGAATCAACGAGTAGAGCTTGAGGGCCTTCAGGTAGACGGCTGAGGGAGCAATTTTTCTATCACCATGACTACACCTTCCGATGTCTCCTCCAACAGCAATAACCATCACGAGCTAGTCATTCAAGAGACTGCCACGCTATCGCTTTTCTTTAATATTTTTATTTTTACTTACATCGGCAGTATAATCGGGCAATTACTATTACTATTACTATTATCAATTCTACTATTACAAACACTATTTTTACTTTTACTTTTATTTTTCAGTCTGCCACAGAGAGCAAATTTTTATTTATTGTTTTGTTTTATATTGTTTAGTATATTTTATTAGTACTATAAATATATTTTGTTAATAATGTATGCAACTGTAATGTAGTTAGGCCAAATAGGGTTATACCCCATGGTCTCAAATAAATGATTTCTGCTTTACTCTACTCTCTCTCTCTCTCTCTCTTTTGGATGGGTGACGGTTGACTGGTACCGGCGCTCTGCATCTATAACGCACTACTGAGTCTGCTGCATCTCCAACCTTCGCAGCACTTGTCACTTGACATCTCTCACGACTTTTCCGCGAAGCTTCCAGGAAATTTGCTTGACCGACTGACCTACAGGTCTCAGCTTTCGACGTAACCAGATAGATGGCACCTGGAGTACTGCTGCCCAGGTGTTCATGACTAGGCACATGTGCCCTATCTGCTCAAAAGAGGTGTCTTGTAAGACTGGGCCGGCGGTGCCCTGCATTAACTGCCACAAACTTCTTCACGTATCCTGCTGTGACGTAGCGTGGTTTGTCACTTCTCGAGAAGTGAGTTGCAGCACCCAGACACCCGCATCGCTGCAGCCTCCGTCCGCCGACCAGTGCTCGCCCATTCCCAGATCTGTCGCCTCAGTGAAGTGCCAAGCCTCGCCTATCTCGCCAGCCGAGGAGCAAGTCGTAAAGCAACTTCGCTCCTACTCCAGCCCGCCAGGCGCTTCGCTGAGTCCGTCCTCATCGCTCTCAGCATCCAACACGATGTCCGCTACTGCACCTGATTGGTTCTCTACCTGGGCAACTGGTCTCGACGGCAGGATCGCAGGCCTTCAAAATAATATCTTGACCATCATGTCGGACATCCGCACTCTCCAGTTAGACGTTCAGATCCTTCAGACCGATGTGCGCGATATCCGTGCGTCATATACGGACTCGCTCAGAGCCATAAGCGACCTAGATTCTCTTGTTGCGGCAGTCGAGCTTCGCTCGACCACTCCCGAATGGCCGCGCTTCAGGGGCAGAGAGGGATCCGACACCTGCGAGATTCTCCTCTCTGGAATTTCCCAACTCGCTGGCCTCGACTCTCAACAAATCATCTCTCACATCTTCTTCGCGCTTCAGCTGCCGCTTCTTGCCGTTTGATTGTCGAGACGCGCGATTGGGTTCCTGGAAGCGCCCGCGCGAGCTCTTCTGCCGCTGCTGCTTCAGGCACTGCGGCTCAGCCGAGCACTCGCGCGATTGTTGTCAGGGTTTCATTGCCTTAAACTAGGGACTTCGTTTTTCGACGCTCTTCGAGGCTCAAAAATCTCACATGCCACGCGATCCTCGGGTCTGGAGACACATCGCAGATATACCTGCGTGCGCTCTGGCCGAAGGAGGTCTATCTGCTTCTTGGCTAGGCTCTCCAGGCCTACAAATGCCTCAATTACGCGAGACTGGTAGTCTGCGACCTAACGGTGCATGTGGAGCACGCCGACCGGCCCGCTGATCCCCATCTATTCAGCTGCTGACCTTGAATCCCTGCAGCCGGCTCCGCGCGTGGCCTGAGGTCTGCAGGGTCCGCCTCGAAATCCGCCTCGAAATTCATCGCAACTCTTAGTCACTCACATTAATGTGAATCGACTGATGTCGCTTCACCTCTCATCCAGTCGACGTTCTCGCTGTATCAGAGACCTTTATGACGCAGCTGGACGCCGATTCTACACTCCAATTGCCCGGCTATAATTTTTTTCGTCATGAAAGAGTTGATAAGGAGAGAGGAGGCGTGGGCGTCTATATTAATAACGACTTTAAAGTAAAGATTCTCACACAGTCAGATGCGACTTTTAACAACACACCGGAGTTCCTCATACTAGAGTTGTCGCTAGAGTGCACAGCCCTTCTCCTAGCAGTGATGCATATACGATCTTACGCTGCCTACCTCGATTCTTACTTTAACACCCTTGCAGGTTTTTCGCAAGCTTGCACTGGCATCATCATTACGGGTGACTTCAGTATCAATATGGCCGTGGCAAATTCAGCCTCCACACACTTTCATGAGATCATCGACGCTCTATCTCTCTGCCTGGTACCATCGGAGCCCGCACATCATGCCGTATATCGCGATCACCTCTCAAATACATGGCTCGATCTCTTCATCATCAGTAATCATTCTTCACTCGTCTCATATACTAAATCCATCGCTCCATTCATTGCTGGCCACGACCTCATCACATTGATCTATATAATTTCCATTCCGCCTAAAATCTCAAAATCTATTCATCTCGTTCTCTGCGCACAATAAATCAAGGTCATCTGGTCAGCAGCCTTCAAAATCACTTCGACTTCAGATTCTCGGCTGACCCGCTTAATTTTTATACTACTTATATTACTCACTCATCGCCCTCCGCTGATTCTCATAACTTTTCTGCCACCCTTGTAAATTCACTAACCTCGACGACCATAAACAATATTATCGCCACATTCGAAGAGGTGGCTCCTATTCGCTCTGTCTCTCCCTCGAGTTCGCGCAAGCAATGGGTCACGCATGACATCAGACTATTTATGCGCGAGTGCGATAAGCTTTACCGCACTGCTATACACTCAGGATCAACCTCTACCTTCGATAGATTTAAGGAACTGCGCAGGCTGATCTGCAATAAAATTGATTCGTCCAAGAATCAATTTTACTCACAGCGACTCAATAGTGCGCCAGATGGCAAGGCCAAACCAAATATGCGAGCTCAGTATAATGGGTATCTCGAGTACTCCTCGAGCTTCGCCCTTTAATTATTTCTCAGGCTCGGATCTAAATAAGCACTACGCCAGCGTTGCTGCAGACGCAGTGCCTTTGTCGTCTTCCATTCTCCAGAGGCCTTCGCTAGCATCGCCCATCATCCTCACTGGTCAGTTGTTTAGCTTTGCGACGGCATCACAGCGCGATGTCTCGCTGGCCATCGGTAGATCCACCTCCAAGACCTTCGGACCGGACAGCGTCTCAGCGGAAATGTTCAAGCTGGAGGCCCCAACGATCCTATCCCCGATCACAGCCCTCTTTTATTTCTCGCTGAGTAGCACCGCCTTCCCCGACCTTTGGAGACGAGCCTTTCACTCCCCCCTAGCGAAAAAGACCACCATGTCGTCGATGTCTGATACCAGATCGATCGCACTACTTAGCGAGCTTACCAAAGCACTTGAGCCCGTTACCAAATTTCTCGCCACCTCTAGTCGTCTGGTCACCTCGAATCGCGACAGGCTGGCTTTTGCTGGGGGGCATAGCACCCAGACAGCCCTGTTGGGGGTACTCGATGATATCCGCGCAGCGATAGATAAGCGAATGATCACAGCGCTTGTGCTATTCGACTTTTCGAAAGCGTTCGACATAGACCCCCACGGCCTCCTGCTTCAAAAACTCAAGCGATTAATGTACTCCGACGCAGCTCTCGCTTGGTTTTACGTCTATCTTCACGATAGGCTCCAAGTAGTGGTAGATGAGGGTGGCTCGACCTCAGCATGGATCGAAGTTATGGCCGGCGTCCCGTAAAGGAGCGTTCTTGGACCACTCCTCTTTGTCATATTCATCAACGACCTTCCATCTGTTCTGAGAGGCATATAATCTTCGCCGGCAACACCCGGATCTACCACTCCTTTTATTCGGCTGATATCCACGAGGATATCGCAACCATTACTCGCGAAGCGGAGGCAGTGGCCACCTGGGCTGCCGCAAATGGCCTATCTCTTAACTTCGGGAAGACGAAGCTGATTCTCCTGGGCAGCAAGGCTTTCATCTCTCGCATAGACCTTGAGAAAATCCCCAAAGTCACTATTCTCGGCGATCCAATCCCGTACGCCACCCTTGTTAAGAATCTTGGTATTATAATTATCCCAACTCCAACTGGGCAACGCACGTGAACCACGTTCTACGTCGCATCCATTATTCTCTTCGTACCCTTTAATTCTATAAACATGCTCTTCCAATTTCCACGAAGAAGAATTTAGTTGAGAACATAATTTTTCCGCATTTCGAACATGGGGTAAACATTTTCCTGTCTATTTTAAGCAGCGAATCAAGATCCATTAAATTGCAAATCAAAGAAGAAATGTACGTTTGAAACGTGGATCGTCCACAGTGATTCGATGTCACACAACATTTTTCCAGTTTGAAACGCGATGAGTTTCGATATGGCTATGGGGTGAACTTTTTTCACTGACTACTTACGCTGCGAACCGAGTTGCATTAAATTACAAATCAAAGAAGAAACATGAGCTTGAAACGTGGATCGTCCACAGTGAGTCGAAGACTCGCAGTATCTTTAAAGGTCGAAACGCCTTGAATTTCGATATGGCTAGGAGGTGAATGTATTTTCCGGACTACTTTAAGCTGCGAACATGGTTGCATTTATTTGCAAATCAAAAAAGAAACGTGACTTTAAAACGTGGATCGTTCAAAGACTCGCAGTATTTTTCCAACTGGAGTTGCCTTGAGGATCGATATGGCTATGAAATGATAATTTTTCTGTCTATTTTAAGCTGCGGACTGGGTTGCATTCAATTGAAAGTCAAAAAGAATCGTGAGTTTGAAACGGGGATTGCCCACAGTGATTCATAGACTCGTAGTATTTTTCCAGGTCGAAAAGCCTTGAATTTCGATATGGCTAGCAGGTGAACTTTTTTTCAGGACTAGTTTAAGCTGTGAATTGCAACTCAAAAAAAAACATGACTTTGAAACGTGGATCGTCCATGGTGATTCATAAACTCGCATTGGTTTTCCAGCTGAAGTTGCCTTGAGGATCGACATGGGTATGGGGTGATCTTTTTCCTGTCTTTTTTAAGTTGCGAACCAAGATGCATTAAATTGCAAATCAAAGAAGAATTATGAGTTTTAGACGTGGATCGTCCACAGAAATTGAAAGACTCGCAGTGATTGTCTAGCTCGAATGGCCTTGACTATCGATATGGCTTTGGGCGAACTTATTTCCGTGACCACTTTAAGCTGCGACTCCGTTTGCATTAAATGGAAAATCAAAAAAGAAAGTTGTGTTTGAAACGTGGATCGTCTACAGTAATTCAAAGACTCGGAGTATTTTTCAAGCTCAAATTGCCTTAAGATTTGATATGGCTATGGGGTGAACTTTTTTATAGCTATGGGGTGAACATTTTTCTAGACTAAGGGGTGAACTTTTTTCGATATCTACTTTAAGCCCTACCGAGATGCATTAAATTGCAAATCAAAAAAGAAAAGTGAGTGTGAAATGTGGATCGTTCACAGTGATTCAAAGACTCGCTGTAATTTTTCAGCTCCAATTACCTTGATTAGTGATATGTTTATGGTATGAACATTTTTCCCTGATTACTTTAAGCTGCGAACCAGGTTGCATTGAATTGCAAATCAAAATGAATCATCAGTTGAAAACGTGGATCATCCGCAGTGATTCGAAGACTCGCAGTGATTTGCCAGCTAGATTTGCCTTGAGTCTCTACATGCCTATGGGGTGAACTTTTTTCCTTGCCTACTTTAAGCTGCGAACCGGATTGCATTCAGTTCAAGTCAAAAAAGAAACGTGAGTTTGAATCGTGGATCGTTTACAGTGTTTCGAAGTCTTGCCGTATTTGTCCAGTTTGAAACGCCATGAGTTTCGATATGGCTATGTGGTGAACTTTTTTCCCTGCCTACTTTAAGCTGCGAATCGGGTTGCATTCAGTTCAAGTCAAAAAAGAAACGTGCGTTTGAATTGTGGATCGTCCACAGTGATTGATAGACTCTTAGTACTTTTCCAGCTCGAAACGCCCTAAGCTTTGATATGGCTATTGGGTGAACTTTTTTCCGTGATTACTTTAAGCTGCGAACCGGGTAGCATTCAGTTGCAAATTAAAAAAGAAATGTGACTTTGAAACGTGGATCGTCCACGGTGATTCAAAGACTCTCGGTATTTTTCCAGCTGGAGTTGCCTTGGGGATCGATAAGGCTATGGGGTGATCATTTTTCTGTCTATGTTAAGCTGGGAACCAAGTTGCTTTAAATTGCAAATCAAAGAAGAAACTTGAGCTTGAAACGTGGATAGTCCGCCGTAATTCAAAGACTCGCAGTGATTGTCTAGCTCGAATGACCTTGACTATCGAGATGTCTTTGGGATGAACTCATTTCTGTGACCACTTTAAGCTGCAAATCCGATTGCATGAAATGGCAAATCGAAAAAGAAACGTGAGTTGGAATCATGGATTGTCCACGGTGATTCAAAGACTCGCAGTATTTTTCCAGTTCGAAACGTTTTAAGTTTCGATATTGCTATGAGATGGACTTTTTTCCCTATCTACATTAAGCTGCGTACCGAGATGCATTCAGTTGCAAATCAAACTAGCGCGCCCCTTGGTCTTAGTGCTTTGCACTAAGACCTTGCGGCTTACCCCGATAGCATTATAGCGCTGCGCACAGCTTCACTGTTTGCATGTAAGGCATGCCCGTCAGTATGTTCGCGCTTCGCGCTCGCCATTGCACAGCTCCGCTGTTTACATCATATGAGGACTAAACGTTGCGTGATGCTCGCACTTTATGTGCTTTTTGTTCTCATAACACCTGTGGTTCTCTAACAATTATTGTTGATATTTTATATAAAAGTTGTATTACTATGAAACAAGTCAATTTAGTTTTCTTATAAATATATATATTGTAAAGTATATTAAAATTACCACGATCATTTGCTATGTGCGTAGACATTTTATAGAAGCTTTAGAAATTTTTCAATGTAATGATTTAAGCACGGCAAAGAATTGCAATCACAGCTAACTAATTATATTTTTTCTCATTGTTAGTAATTAATTAATTACAACAGACATTGAAAGTTAAAGAGCAAATCAGTATGATAAAAGAAACTGACAAAGATCTTTCTATCGGTCTTACAGTCTTATCAATATTCATGGGCAATCAGATTGCCCTTGTTTACAATCACCCCCTAAGAATCTGAAATAAACTTATAGTTAACCCTGAAATAAACATTTATTAGTGAAGGACTATCTGACTGCCCTCCACCATCCAAACGTGTCCGACGTTTCGAGCCCGCTCCGGCTCCTCCTCAGGGACTGAAATGGAAAGCATGTTTAGCCTCCTTATATACCCATCCCTCCTCTCCCCTTTACCAATTTCCCCTTACAAATTAAATTAATAAAGAATGATAAATGTTATCTAATTTACTCGACTCTATAATTAAATTAAGGGGATGTGCGACCCTCGGAAAGATTCCTACCTTACCGGTAGTGTCCGTAATTTCGTATTGAACAAAATAGATGAGATCGAAAATTTCGAGGAAGAAAATCTCCGGGAATCCTGCATGGAATTTTATGAAACTGCAATGACATAATGCTTACATCATTTCTGAGGACGTAACAGAGCGTTTTTTTCGAAAATTAATAGGTATCTTTATGCAATGCAATATCTACCCGTTTGGCCAATATAACATCTATTACAATCTCTACAATTAATTTTATAAACTTCTCCTGATTTTAAACATTTATCATCCTTGTCTTTACAATTACTAAATTGTAAAGAGGGATGGGTATATAAGGAGGCTAAACATGCAAAGAAAATGTATATTTTAGTTTACTTTATGTTAGAGGATTGTCGGAAAGGATTAGAACGGTGTTTAGAAAAAGGAATATTCATAATAATTTAGGTAGGTTATTTAGTAATTATAAAGACAAGGATGATAAATGTTTAAAATCAGGGGAAGTTTATAAAATTAATTGTAGAGATTGTAATAGATGTTATATTGGCCAAACGGGTAGATATTTGAAAAAAAGAATGTATGAACATCAATATAGTTTACGGAGCACAAATTTTACTTCGGGATTAAAGGAACATTGTATGAATTGTTTGCATTCGTTCAATTTCGGGAGTGTGGAGGTTTTAGAAGAGGGGATTAGGAATAAATATAAGAGGGAGTATTTTGAGAGTATACACATTCTAAGGAAACGAAATACTGTTAATTTAATGATAGAGTAGAGTAAATTAGATAACATTTATCATTCTTTATTAATTTAATTTGTAAGGGGAAATTAGTAAAGGGGAGAGGGGGTTTGGTGGTGGGGAGAGGAGGGATGGGTATATAAGGAGGCTAAACATACTTTCCATTTCAGTCCCTGAGGAGGAGCCGGAGCGGGCTCGAAACGTCGGGCATGTTTGGATGGTGGAGGGCGGTCAGATTGTCCTTTACTAATAAATGTTTATTTCAGAGTTAAATATAAGTTTATTTCAGATTCTTCGGGGGTGATTGTAAACAAGGGCAATCTGATTGCCCATGAATATTGATTAGACTGTAAGACCGATAGAAAGATCTTTGTCAGTTTATAGTAGAGTACAGTCGGCATAAGTAATAATTTTAATGATAAAAGAAAAAAAATTAAAATGCTCAATAATGCATTGAAACACAAAATTCATACATGTATATAGTTAGTAGTAATATTGACTGCATGACATCAATAACAAAAATACAAATACAGCTTGTCTGTTATGATGTCTAAAATTGAAATCGACTCTACGTTGCGTGCGATCTATTTATTTTAAATCTATAGCCATAATGAAAGGCCATACTACGTTAGAGCAAGGCCACTCGTGTTCTGCTGGCGGCCGTTGCGTTGTGAGACGTACTATAGTGTACCGTACAGCGTCAGTACAACTCGGTCAAATTCGCTCATAGTATCTAGTGTATATTATATCCTAACAGTGCGATTACATCAGTTGGGCTTGGGCGGCGGCCGGCAAATACATTCGCGAGACGAAGTAAGGTTATAATAAGATATGTTCATGGTCGGATCATACATTATAGGACGGCAATCAAACATCGGGAGATTAGTTATAACAGTTACACGGTAATTCCTTCAAACGTTCTTTATTCTTACAATTGTTGGACTGAAATATATACATTTTAAAGGTGAGTTTATATGGTAATAAATTTTAATATTTTTCTAACCTTATATCTGTAGACTTAAAATATTAATTAAGTTACAAATAATGTAACTAAATTTTTTGACTTCCTTCTTTTTATTTTGTAGGTATATTTTAGTCGTACTTTTTATTTAAATATTAAATAGATATATACTTTAAAGTAAATATTAAACTAAAATGGTTCATTCCAATTAATATTTTACTAAGTTAATTTTATTTTTATCAATAGAAAATGTTTTATATTTCATTTAACTTGAATTATTTACAAATTATGACTAAAGTAAGATTTTAAACAAAAGAATTTATTGTCATTAAAATACTAATATTTTTTTATGTTTGGTTGCTGTGTAACTTTGTTGTTTTAGAGCAACCTGCAAATCTACTTTCCAAGTCATTGTGCTGTATATAGCTTTTGTTTTCATCAAAGCTGTTATGGTCTGGACATTATTATCATTGGTAAAGTAACTTTTATTTCAGTTCTTAATTTAAAATCTTTTAAATAATTTATGCTCAATATTTTCTATGGTTCATGAGTAACCTTAAATATACAAAAAATATACTTAGATATGATTTGAAATTTTTTTGTGTAGTATATAATGCAATAATTAATAAGGTCTGCATGGATTTGTCATGAATATGAAACATGTATTGTATTTTTATGGACCGTAACTTTAATATCAGTTATAAAGTGTTATTCGTTAAAGTTCTTATTCTTTTAATTATAATTAACTTGTATTCTTTCTCAGTTATTGATTATTTACTATGAAATTGACGTAATTTTATTTTAAAAATATAAATGGTCACAACTTTTTTTGTTATTAAAAATTTGTCGCTTTTGGTCGTTTTAATCAGTTAGGTGGTCCATACTAATCACTATTTTTACTCATTATTTGTTGTTTATTTGTAGAAATTTTTCAATTTCATTTAATTTATAAATTTTATAACAAAATTTGCAGTATTAAAAACAGTGGACTTATGTGATAAAATACTTATGATTTTAATTGTTCTTTTTTGCTATATAACTACTGTTTTCAAATACTTGGATCAGTTTTTGAAGTGAGGATGCTACTAAACTGCATGCACTGGTTATAAAGATTAAGATTTGACGCTTCTGAGATTAGAAAGGTAAATAATTGTTGTAAAGTTGTACGTATACTAATTTTTTTTTTTTTTTTATTATTATTTAACGTCGCTCTATTTATGCTCCCACTTGGTGCTAATCAGCGATGGAGGCATGCGATGTGTAAACAAAGCACATGAATTAAAATTCAGTGGTGCTCGTATCAATCGGCCGCGCTTGGACTCGAACCCGGGTCCACCGGACTGCTGTACCGATTGAGCCATCGCAGGCCTCTTATACTAATTGTATTTTTAAGAATATCGATGGATGCAACTATGGTTTTTCTAACTGGAATTTATCCGTTGTAAATAAATTGATATAAATCAATACACTTTATTTATATAAATAAAGAATTTATTATTTTTGTTCAATTTACAGATTTTTTAACTAATTTCACTAAAGTTGAATTGGAAACAAATGACCTTAAGCATCTGGCGTGACAAAATACTAATAATTATTTGTTTTGTTGCTGTATAGCTGCTGCATTCAAGTATCTAGACTAATTTTCCAAGCGATGGTGCTACTGAATAGCATCACCTGATTGTTCTATGAATTAGTACTTGAAGCGCAACCACCTTTTCATCATCTTGCTGCTTCCTTCCAAATATTCAAAGATGCTGCATCTTAAGGATGGACTACATTTCAAATCTAGTCAAGTTTATCTCCAAACATGACTGCATTCATACTTGCATTAGTGTTTTAATCGTTTTTACTGTTATTTTGAAAAGAACCACTCCTAGAAAAAAATGTTTAACAGAGAAAAGTTTTTTTTTGTGCTCTGGAACTTTTGCATGTAACACTTTTGTGACAAATTCATAGTTTTATTATTAAAGGCCAAAAAAGGTCATTTTGAGCTAATTTAAAGCATTTTAAATCGTTTTTCCATTGTTATCACGAAAGGATCTGCTATTATAAAAAAGTTTATAGGAGGAAAAAGTTATGTTTTTTTATGCTCTCCAACTTTTACATGTAACACTTTTGTGACAAATTAATAGTATTATAGTTAAAGGCCAAAAAGTGATCATTTTTAGCTAATTTAAGCAATTTAAATCGTTTTTCTACTGTTATTTTGAAATTAATCACTCCTAGTAAACAATGTTAAATAGAAAAAAGTTTTATTTTTTGTGCTCTATAAGTTTTATGTTTAACACTTTAATGAAAAATTAATATTTTTAATGTTAAAGCCTAAAAAGCGATCATTTTTAGCTAATTTAAGGATTTCTGACCATTTTTCTGTTCTTTTGAAACGAATCGCACCTAGTACAAAATATTTCATAGAGAAAAGTTGTGTCTTTTTGTACTCTACAACTTTTGTATTTAACACTTTTAAGAGAAAATAATATATTCGATGTTAAAGCCCAAAAAGAGGTTATTTTTAGCATCTCCCACCGTTTTACCACTGTTATCTTGGAAGAAATTGATTTTAGAGAAAAGCGTTTAATATAAAAAAGATGTATTTTTTTTGTTCTTGTACTTCGTCTATTTATACTCACGAAAAAAATTTTTTTTCAAGTTATAGTTAAAAAACCGTTTTTTGCAATGCATAAATGGTATGTCATTCCGAAGCCTTTCGATGGATATAGCCCAAAATAGGAATGTTTTCTATTCTACAATATAATAAATAAATTCCCAAAGTTTCAGACCGAACGGTCAAAAATTCATGGAGAAAATTCATTCTCAAAATTTTTTTTTCTTTTTTAAGCTATAGCTAAAAAACACTCGCAATTATAAAAAGGTTTGCCATTTCAGAGCCTTTCGATGGATATGCCCAAAATGGGAACGTTTCTATTCTACAATATAATGAATTAATCCCCAAAATTACGGCCCGATCCGTCAAAAATTCACGGAGAAAATCGGTTCACAAAAAATTTTTTTTTCATTCTATTGCTAAATTAATACTCATAAATCTTAAATTGTGCTCAAAATACTTTAAGCTGCGAACCGGGTTGCAATCAATTGAAAGTCAAAAAACCGAGACAGAGATAAAGAATATCGTGATTATTTCGCTTACAATGAAGAATTTTCCTTAATGTATTGCAAAGATATAGTTGAGTTGATGAATCGCTTTAAACATGGATGTTACAAACCCAACGAGTGGAGATTGTTCATCGATTCGTCGAAGAGAAGCTCAACCCAACCCATTAACGACCGAGAATCGTATTTTTTTTCATTATGTTTAAGGCAAATTCTCATCATTAAAAAACGAGAGTTTTCAAATGAAAAATATGGTCTCCTGTACTTTGCAGTATGCTCTTTCAGAATCTGGGGTTGAAATTTCGATTTTTCCACTAAAAAAAATATGGCCGCTTTTAAACAAAAAAAAAACGAGAAAAATCGAAGACATTTTTTTTATGATTTTTTTTCACATAGAAAACGCTGAATGACCTCCTCTTTTTTTTCAACCATGAGTGCACTAAATAGTTGTACTTGAACGACGAATTTATTAAATTTGTAACAATTAATATTTTCACCCCCGAAATGGCGTTTTTCACCCCTTGAGTGGCAAGCAAAATTTCACGTTTCGCATAAAATAGAAAAAAAAATCGGATCTTCCCGAAAATTGGTATCCCGGGTTTTTTAGGTCGCTGATTACGATTGAGCCCTCAAAATTTGAAAATTCAAGATGGCGTATCTAATATAGCCGACCAAAAATCCAAAAACCTATTTGAATCGGGTGACATTGGGCACTCGAGGTTGGGTTTTCGAGGTCGCTGAATACGATTCCGCCCTCAAAATTGAAAAAATCAAGATGGCGGATCCAATATGGCCGACCAAAAATCCAAAAACTTATTTGAATCTGCTGAAATTGGGCACTCAGGCGTTTTTGAGGTCGCTGATCTAGATTCTACTCTCAGAATTCGAAAATTCACAATAGCGGAGCCAACATGACGAATCAAAATCTATTTACTTCCGCGTTCACGTTGTTATTTTACTCTTAGCGCAATCCAAAGACAACGACGTGGACGAGGTAAAATTGTGTCTCCTTCGGGGTGCTTGTTTTTAGTGAGTCCCCTTGCCTCGCACAGCTAATTAGGTATTCTCGTGATACTTTTTCAAAAACTGTTTGCAAAAATATAAATTACAATTTTCACAAAAATACTTTGTTTTTCCCGCTTTTTTTACCACGATGGATATAACTTTTAGCTATTGACATTGAAAATTCTTAAGTTCCAACTTTTTTCTTATCTACCCCAGCTGCGTTGAATATTACTACGGAATTTACTACGGCAGCCTGGATAAGCCTCATAAAAACTAACCATGTCCATTTTTTCGATCGAATACTCGGCAGCACGTTGTTACAGTGTCCATCATGAATATCAACCCCACCCATAAATCGATTGTAAAGGTGGAATACCTGGGGAAACGATGTCTCGATTTTGGCTTTTTCAATCGAATTGTACCTCTTGAATGGCCGTAATGGGGTAACTCCTGCAGCTGTAGATAAAATCGAAACTAATTTTGAATCCATTACGGTTATACAGGGCGTTCCGATATTGAACGTAAATAAGGGTACTACGAGATAGAGGAGGAAATTCTAAGACATACGTAACATTTCCGTTTTTCGATTAAACGCATTAATTTTGAGTTATAGACGATTGAAAATTTAGAAAATCAGCCAATCAGCTCGCGCCGCCGTTACCGCGCCGGCGACAGGGGAGAGAGTGGGTGGAGCTTCCGCGCCACGGCAGAAGCAACGAGCAACGGGAAAGAGAGCGCGCCTAACCTTTCCCTGTTCTATTCGCTTAGCTGAAAACATAGTCGTTCATTGTTTTAACATGCAAGTCCGCCGTCTGCGTCTTCTCACACGTAACACGCGTGAGGCGGGCTTGTGTTCGTCGCGTATCCTGTACAAGTATGTGTCTCTGAGGCGTCTCAGCGTATCGATACACATTACGCAAATACAAAATGGCGTGCGAATATATATTCGTACAAGGATTTGAT
>UELU01147535.1:0-41221 GCA_900490025.1 Megastigmus dorsalis
GTTGTAGAACAAACATGGTGTTTTTCTTAATATATCTTTTATTAAATAACCCATTATAAAATAAACAACGCGATAAAACGTTATACGTTTGATTCGGATGTCGAATCACAATCCCGCGTGAAGTCTGGCGTACACGGCAAAACGCCGGGTTCGCGCAGCGATTTGTGCACGGGCAAAAGTCAGGTTTGGTATACACGAGTAAAAGCCTTGCTTAACAGACTAGAGATTGATTACGCATGATGATATACGTGGCGCTCTAGTCGTGCACGACTAGAAGTGGTGCCGAGGTTTTTCCGTGTATATTCGGGCGCCTACACGCGGCCTATAGTGGCGCATTTTTATCCCGAGTGGCGTATACGATTTTTTACCATGCCGGGCTAAAAACACGTTCCACTTACATGCTTTAAAATAAACAAAATTAATTAAAAATAAGTAGGGCAGAGCATTGTCTGCTGCTTCGGACGGGGCGTGCGCACTCGCAACGCGTCGCTCTTTCTCTTTCTCTCCTGAATGGCGCCGAAATTCAAAATGTTCTAATATGATTTTAATATTTTGATTTGATTATTGATTTTCATTTTGATTACAAAAGATATTTATGTTTGTTTAAGTAGATTAATAAAATAATTATTAAGTTTTTATATTTTTTAATTATTTTGAATTTTATATTAAATAAATACCGTTCTGACTAACCTCAAAAATTAGAATGTATTGCAGCCTATTTTTTAGTGTAAAATGTATATTTTTTGAAGAAAGAATATAAATTAAAAAGTGCACCTTTAAAGCAGAAAAAATTATTGCTGTTAGATTGTGTATCTATATAGACTGTGTATTGTCGGCAGACGAGGAGACAAAAAATCTTGCACACTCTATTTTCATACTTTAATTGTACAGTATAAGTAAGTGTAAATAAATTACTACTAATATAAATTTATTTAAAAAATATAAAGTAATGTTTATTATATTAATTTCTTAACATTTAATCAATGTTTCTAATAAGATAACTTTTTACTTTTTACAATATTTACATAATTGTATAATAATTAACTTTCTGAAATTTATAAATTTGATACGGATGATCTTATTATCTCTCTATTATGTTCGGTTGAATAAATTTATTTTGTACTATTCACTTTGATTATTCCACGATAATCGTTAATTACCATACTCTTAATTTCAACGATAATCTTAATTACGATACACTTAATTTCAACGATAATCAAACTGCTATAGATTTAGTAATTTTAATCTATTAGGATAATCTAGCGTTAATCACGATTTTAACTATCTTTACGTGACTCAAGAGTACACGTAAAAGACAGTGAGAACGTATAATGCTCCTACGACTTTTACTAGCGTTTAGAGAATCTTGGTACAGGTTAGAGTACTACACGCGTGCGGTCTCTTTTGCTCTCGCCGCTGCGAGTCTCTTCACTCGTAGAAGGTTCAAGTGCGCATGACTTAAACTACTGCGCATCCCCGTAGCGCAGAATATTATTCCGTACTCACGAATAATGCCTCGTTTTTACTGCCTGCGATGCAAGAATAATGACGTGTTTTTGGCCGGGGTATGATAAAGACTAAGTTATACGTGCGCAAAGTACCCAATTCTTTCACTAATGCGAAAAGCGATTACTTGGCAATGGTCTGTTTGGTGGATCAGCTTCATTTTGAGAAATAGTTTTTATAAAATATTTAGTTGACTTCCTCGCACAAAACTTTAAGACTAGTATAATCATTCTAGTGGCGTATTCCAACTCGGAATATTGGACAAGCGTTTAGGTCAATATAAGAGAAATAAAAATTAATCGTACGAACGTTTTCAGGACTTAACACAAATAAATCTTTTGTGTTCAAAAAATGAGAGCAACAAATTATATCGGATTAGCTGTTGAGGAGGATTTCGATTCGGACGTTGCAGAACTTGAGATGGAAAAAAGGGAGCGTGTGGGTACGGAAGCAACGTGTTCATCTACAAATAACGTATCCGAACTTACATTTACACAAGAGACATCTCATGAAGTTCAGTCGCCAGAATCGGATCAATCAATTATATCTGTAACTTCCGACTCTGAGTACTCATTTGAAATTGGTGAATTTCAATTACCATCAGATACCAGTAATAAATTTATGGACAATACAGATTCCATCCAAGAGACACCCAAGGGGGCAAATACAGCTACACCATTCATTAGAAAGATGTCTGATACATTTACTATCATAAATAATTTTAGTGTTAATGACTCCAAAGCAATCTTCGCAAATTTTGGTAAGCATCTATATGAATTATATTTTGATACTTAGCAATATTATTATGATGATAATAATTGTTTCAGAAAATTTAACGTTCTTTTTTGGTTTATATTGCAGATAAAGACTACAGTTACAAAAGATTCGACTATGCAGAAAAACGAATAAGCCCTGGAGAAGAATCTTTTTCTATGTCAATCAATAACTATGAAGAGGATTATCGAAAGGAGAATAACAATAATAATAACTTATCTGATATATCGTTTTTTAAACAAAAGAATTTCCTATTGAGCAATAAAACTCCTCGGAAAAGTGTTCATCGTAATCCTAATATGGAATCAACAAGGAAAACTTTCAACGGTAGCTTCAAAACAATGTCACCAACGTCCCAAAATGGCGGTACCATATCTACACTCACCCTGCTAAATACACCATCGCAATTTTTTGAAATTTCCAAGGATGCTCAGAGACTGCAACAGGTGGACACATTTACGAAACAAAATGCGGAATCTTCGATGCCATATGAGGTTTGTTTTTTGATATTTTCTACTTTGCTCTGCAGTGTACCTAAATTTCACTTTCATTCTTTCTTAAATATCTATTAAATAACGTGATATCTTGATATAAACACTTTTTAATAGGATGTCCATCTTACGAAGGTGGAAAATTTTTTGTACGTAGCTTTAGGGGACGAAAAATGCAATACGACAATGACCTATACGAATAAGCGGGACCAGACATATTCAGCTTCAAATATCAGTGATTTGTTATCAAACGACAGCAAGTCAATTAAAAATAAAATTGAAAATGCAATGAAGTTGCCCGTCGCCGATCCGCCAAAGAGCTCAAAAACTTTGAACAGAACCATTAAGGTCTGTAGAACATTGACACAAAGAGTAAAAGAGGTGCGTATTATTTTATTTACGATTCGAAAAATTAACTGCATCAATTGCTAATGTAGTAGTAGTCATCTTTATTTTAACATTATGTTTTACAAATTTTATACAAAGTTACACTTGTATTATTCCTTAACCTATTTCCTTCTGGTCGCCGTCCAGCATTTTCCTTCTCTCTCTATTCTAAAATACTTCATTTTCCTATTTGCCTATTTTCGCTCTATTTTATATCTCTTTTCTTTTTCTATTTTTATCTAACCTGCTCTCTATCTCGTCCTATTTTCTATTATAATTGCATTGTTTTTATCCTTTTTCTTTCATATTCTCCTGTTAGCTTCTTGCTATTTTCCGTCCTTTTATCCAAGCCTTCCATCCTTTCTTCCATGTCTTTCAACCTTTCGTCTTCATTCTTCCGTTCGATTTTGCATCTGGTCTCGCGTCCTTCCCATTTTTGCTTTAGTTTTTCCATTTCTTCCTGGCATTCTTTTACCTTTTCCTCTGTCTCCTTTGTTGATTTGTTATTCCTTTTCATGCTCTCCTCCTTACGCTCTTTTATCTCCTCTCTATCTTCCTGTATTTTCTTTAGTGCGACTTCCAATATTTCCCTTGCCTTTATAATTTTCCCCATTCTGTCTTTATTTCTTTCATTATCCTTCCTTTCTTTATTTCTCTTTTCATTACCTGTAATATTCTATATATCCCATTTCTCAGCTTCCAATCTCCCTTACTCCTCATTTCTCTAGCACTTTCTAGCCTCACTTTTCTATTCTGGGTTTTCTCCGTACTTTCTTCTCTTATTGATTTTATCTTTCTTTCCTAACTCTTTTAAAACCGAAGCTTTTATTACACTTTCCGTTATTTTGCTCACTAGCACTCAACTTTTCCTCTAAATTCACTGTCTACTCTATTTTTTCGAGCATGAACTCTTTACACGTGTTTCAATTGCTAATGTACGAAAATTTTACAGCAATTTCGAGGAAAAGTAAATCAAACGAAGCCAGAGCTAAAAGTTAGCATCCCATCGGACATCAACCCTGACATGGAGGCCATTGTGGAAAAATTGCTGTACGAGGCAGACATCCAACAGAAACTTATATACCAGTCAAGCAAGGCACTTGAATTATGCAAATCGATGAGGGAATTTGTAGCTAGTGTAGAACGCGTCGAGTCCGAGCGTTTTCTAATCTTAGCGAGTCTTCGCCGAAAGGCTGCCTTGGACGAGATCAGTCGCCTGACGAATCAACGGATCAGCTCTTCACCCAGCTGTGAACTCGCTAATCTGACCTTACATGGGCTTAGTTTGAGACTGCGCGACGATGTACTGAGACGCGATCGTCAGAATGGTCAGATAATCGAGTGGTTCACTGTTGTCGTTAGCGAGGGCTCCAAAGTCTGGTCAACTCAAGCCTACGCCTGTCCCATTACTTCATCCCGATTGTACTTCCCTGAGCAGGTGACTATGCCTGGACTCAAGCCTGACTTCAAGTTGTCAATTAATGTGTATAGTATGATATTGCAAAGGATCGAGTACAATCACGAAGATAAATATCATATAGCGAAAAGCCTCGGTGGTAGCAGGCACTTTAAAACCGGTTCTTCCCCGAAGAATTTTCTGAAGCGGTCAATGAAGAGGGATTCTACCCTTGCGCGCATGCAGCGTGACTTTGAATTCTCGAAAAACAAGGACTCCATGTTCTCCAACTGTGGCACTCTTGAACTTACGCTGCATAATCTCAATCATTCTTCGACGAGAACTCTGAATGAGGTATGTTATATAATTGTTTTTATACATTAACATATTTTTAGAAAAAAATATTTAATACCACAAATTAAATAAATTTTCATTTCATTTAAAAATTCTTCTTATTTTGATATAGTGGTTTAAAATTATTATTGATCATTGAAAGTTATATCGCCGTAATATTACTAATCTTTTTCCTATGATTTTTACTCAGGTACCATCGAAATCTGTGCTGTATGGAACCATGGATGTGAATCTCACCTGCACGTTGCAGTCAACTTCTGCATATGCAGGTTTTCTGACGCACTGTGTGACTGTCAACGGTGCCACCGACTGGAACCGCCGCTGGTGCGTGCTCGAGGATAAGTATCTATTCTTCTGGAACTATCCACGCGAGCAAGATATCAAGAAGCCCCTGCACGTGATCGACCTTCAAAACTGTACGTCACAGAACGTCGGACCCATCGACAGGACTTTATGCGCGAGGCCGAGGACATTACTCGTTGAGACTGGTAGGAGAAAAAGTCCTATTGAAATGGACAGCGTCTTCCTCGAGGGTCGACCTGCATGGCCCGCTGTTAGGTTTGTATTTACTTGCTTTATCTGCTAGAACTATTTTTTTCGTATCGAATAGAGAGTTTAAATATTGTTTAATGAAATAATCATATGATGAAAGACTATAGTGATATAGATATATTTATAAATATATAAATTACTTTATATATTCTTTATGTGAACGTTTTTCAACTATTAAGTTCAATTTTTTTCCGGCAAGAAATAAAAATTTTGTTTGATTTCGTAGAAACTGCGAAATTAATCACAACTTTTATTGTGCCAATAGAGTAGAATATTTAATAAATCTTCAATTTGATAAAAAGAACATTTTTTGTAAGTTAAATACGAAAACGAAACACTTATTGCAATATTTATGAAAGTTTATTAATATATTATTTTATTTGAATTTCAGGAATTTATTATCATTTGATAAATATCAAGATATGTACGACTGGCAATCAAAGATTAATCATGTGATTTCCACTTTGTACCAGTGGAATATGATGGACAGAAAAACTAATTACAAGTCAACGATGTAAAGGACCGAAATTGAGATAAACATGTCTATATTTGTAAAATATATTTAATAAAAAAGCTAATTTTCTAAAGTATCAACGGGTACATGAACCCTTACCTAACACCATTACGGTAAAAACATATATGCGATGATGTAAATGAACAATAAATATTTTTACAAACGCACAACTCAATTAAAGTTTGTCATTCCAAACCATGCCTTCCGCACATAAATATCTTCAAACCGTAACGAAACGTCGATGGGGCCAGAGACAGAAGATATGCACTGTGTGCATATACTTTTCACGCTTCGTCATCACGTATGCGAGCTTGAATGAAGCCGGTCGGAGAAAAAGCCCCGAGGGCTGCTCTCGATCTCTTTGCCAATTATGAAAGTGCTTGAAAATGTAACGAAGAATCCCCTAGGGTGAAAGTTGGCCTACAACTCAATGTCTCCGCGCGGCCGTTTTCAGTTTTCGTTATTGTTATTGGCTCGCCATATACCCGAAAGGATTGCATTGGTAGAAATGAAAGTTGCAGAGCGCAGGTTAGTAATCGCGATGCACACATCGCAGAGTATTGTTCTACTTACAGTTTAGCTACATCGCATTGTTTTATACTAAACCCATAATTAATTGTCGCATATATTTTTCTAATTTATCGAGTGCGATATCTTTCCGTATGTTCAATATTCTAAGAATGAAAATATATAAAATGGTACCGATTTTAAGTTAATATAATTATTAATTTTATTTTATTAATCAACCAAATTTTTGAATCAATAGTATTTATATTTCATATCATAACTACTTTCAAAATTAAAAATAATTGATATTCAATACTTCACGAAAATTCTAAAAGTGTATGTAAAGATAGCAATTGTTGTGATATGTATAAATCAATATGATAAGTCCTATCACGATTATTGAGGGAGTTCAACAATTACAATATTCTATTACATTTAATTAATAAAGTTCTGGATATCTTCATTTATAAAATCTTTTTTCAGTCAAACATTTACTTAATAACCATGCTTTTCTTGTTTGCATTTGAACATGAAAAATATTTTTCAACAAAGAAAGTATTTGGAAAACGTAACAAAAGTATGATATAACAGTAAAATATAACATAAAAGGACCTTTAATAAAAAATGTGCATTCATTGGTTTGAAAGGATCGTTTTTTCCACCTTTAAGGGGATGCCGGAGTCGCCTGTTTTACCGACATTATGTTTTTCAAACTTTTCTCTTTAACAAATTAACCAATTCACTTGAAACTTTTACAGATGATAGAATGATCATAAATAGAACGCGCTCAGGCCAGAAATTTCCGAAAACTAAAATAATATAGAAGCTAGAGAAGAAAATACCAAATTTGTACTGATTTCAATTCAATCCAAAAGATGGCATGACTCTCACTTTGCAATTATATTTCAAATTAAAAATATTATATTTACGCAATTATGATCATTCTATCATCTCCTAAAATTTCAAGTCAATTGGTTAATTTGTTAAAGAGAAAAGTTTGAAAAACCTTGTAGGTATTTCGATGCAGTAAGGGCGGGAAATTAAAATTTTTAGTGACTCCGACGTCCCCTTAATTCATTATTCATTCACGAACGTATCACTCATTATTATAATATAAAAGAGATGGAATTCCATAATGATTTATACTTTTAATCATTATATAACTTACATCATACTGATTTTAAGATAAAATATGATACACTAGATATATACATAACTGTGCGGATTTCACAAGCACATCTTATCAAACATCACCTTATTTATTTTTCACCTTCGACAAAGTATTTCCGCTCCAAAATAAAGCAAAGCAGAAAATAAGCCGAATATAACTGGGAATGAAATTTGTAAGCGTCGAGCATCAAGTTAATGAACAGGGATTGGCGCGTCGCTCTCGATACTAACGAAACTCGACAATGAAATTTAGTCTTCGCTCTCCCGGCCCAACGACGTCGACGACGGCGACGTTGACGGGGCAGTTCGTAATCTCGTTATGCAATTTAATAAAAATCTCGGACTAAGGTGGGCTTGAAGGATATCCTTCTTCTCTTTCTCTCATTTCCTCTATCTCCCCCTCTCTCTCTATCTCTCTCTCGCGCTCGCTCGCGCTCGTGTTGGCCCAACGACATACGATACGATGAATGCTCGGATTGTCTGTTTAAAGCGCACTGTCACGTCTGACAGTTTATATATTCGAGAATGAAAAAGGCTGTAAGCGACAGCACACCGACGACGACGGAGCGGCGGATCAACCCCTCAATTGCGCACGTCAACGCGAACAGTACAGTTTCATTGACGAATGCATCGTTATGTGTATGTACGTGTGTGTGTGTGTGTGTGTGTGTGTGTGTGTGTGTGTGTGTGTGCGTCTGTCTGCAGTGCGCTGCATTCGATTCGCAGCGAGAGTTGCCGAGGATCGGCAGAAATGCGTTTTTTTTCTCTTTCTCTTCTCTTTCTCTCTCTTTATGCCTCCATTCTATTCTGGCTTTATACTCACGAGAGCAGCCTCCAGATTATTCATTTCTCTTAAAATATACCTGCTCCTATTTAATTGTGGCCTCAGCAGCATTCTATTGTTATTGCGTAATTTCGATGTTGTGAAAAATACCGGGTGGAACTTAGTTGATAAGTGTAAAACTAGTATAATATTAAATGGTAATTTCCTCTTAATTAAAAGATATAATTCCAAGTTAAAAAAGAACCGATGTACTAAATTAACTTTTTGATTTGTTTTAATGGAAGTATAAAATATGTGTAGCATGAATTTATGAATCTATTCGCGTGAAGCTTTTGGGAAACTTTGCTGGAAGTTAAGTAGGCGAAAATTTTACTTTTAAATAATAAAGCCATTTAGCCATTCTAAACTTAAGTGGGTTAATTGCTTTACTTTAAATTTAAAGCGAGACAGAAACATTTTGAACAAGTATATAATAGAACTATAAATTTCTAGTCTAAAACTTAACAATTTCTAACGAGGTAATCATCTTCGTGAAATTCCGTTTTATCTTACTTATAGGTAGTACTGCGTTTAATTTAATGAATCTATTGGTTTAGTTTAATGTCATCAAAATAAAAGTTAATAGGCTATTTTTTTATTTTTCAGGAAATATATTATGATTTACAAAGTAAGGCGACATTTTTATAGTTCACATAAAGCATTTTATGTGTGTTTACTTTCTCCATACTCCCGCGCCCGTGACACATGCGTGTTCGTTCATTTAATAACGCGCAACAGCGGCATTCATCAATATATTACTGAGCGCGAGTACATAAAAAACTCGCGCTGTATCTTCTTAAAACACAACATTTTTCGTGAGCTTAATAAAAGTCGGGGCAGGTCCATAAATTTCAAAGTTTAGAAGACGAAGAAAAAAAAACACACGCGTATACACGGGGACGAACGAAAAGGGCAGAAAAGTATATAAATTGAAAAGAGAGAACTGTTATATCGTTTAACTTTGACCGGCCCGCGCAGCTCTCAAACATCCCCCGGTCCGCCGAAAAATTCCGGTCCGGTACACGTAATATAACTTCTCATCAAAGCTCCCCAGCGAAGCGAAGGGTTGTAACATAAATAACAACCGCGGCATAACGAGGCGTGCAACTTTACGACGGATCCCTCGTTAGAGCTACTTACCGAAATGCGTCCGCGCGCCGTAGCTTTGAGAAAAAAGAAAATCCATGTCTTATCCGAACAGATGGGAGCTGCTGCTCACGGTGGTCCTTCTTCGAGACTGTGTTTATGGACGCGAAGCTAGAGACGCGAACGAGTGCAGACGTATGGCTTAAATGCTTGTTTAAAGGTGATACACGCCCCCTTTCGTTTCAGTGAATATTCAACAGATGGGATGTGCCCGTAGAAGATGATATTGCTAATTGCTTCGGGCATTGATGAAATCTTTTGTTAACGTACAATAGTCATGTGTGTAATATAACTAAAACTGACGTTTATTGTTAAGTACGACATTAGTAACGGTTAATAATATATAGTAAATTTTTTTAACTAACTTCTTGTCTTCTCAACCTTCAATAGTCTAAACGGATAGAATGGAAAATAAACAAGCTCAAATTCTTTTATGCCAACGTACAGAACCTTGATTAAAAATAGATTATTGAAAAATTTTAATTTAAAAATAGACATTTACAAGAAGACAAGAAGTTACGAATAATTATTTAGATTAGAAATAATAAGAAACATAAATTTTTTCGTTATTTGAGAATGATCGTTACGATCAATTACAAGTTGTCCTTAAACACATAGACATTCGACCGAACCACCAAAAGTATTACGCAAATGAATCTATAAAGACAACGTGACTTGAAAAGCGATAAAGCCACTTTATCAATGAACTTTCTATATTATTTCTTGATCCCGTTTCTACATATACACAAAAACCACACGAATATACGAATATCCTCGACAGGACACGCACGTCTGTCTTCTCGCGGCAAGCGACGAATGTCGACTTTATAAACTTTCGATCTCCGCTGCGCATAAATGAATGTTTAATGGGAAACTGAAGAGAGAGAGAGAGAGAGAGAGAGAGAGAGAGAGAGAGAGATCAAGATACAGAGAGCAAGGGAGGCTGTGTAGTTCTACGCCATACTCCATAGAAGATATATATGTCACTCGGGCTCGCGACTCTACGTTATACCTCACAGATATATACGTACAGTTCGCCCTTCCGCTATACCTGGACTACTCGTGTATGTCTTTCTTCCGTGTTCTCTCTGCCCTTTTTTTTTTGTTCGTCACCGACGCTCTATGTGTGTGAGTGCGCGCGGGACGAATTCAATTGAAACGCGCGCATTTATCGCTTTGATATCTCTTATCTGGGGCACGTCGCGCATCGTGGTGATAGAGTATTTTGAATTTTTTCGGCGCGAGGGAAAAGAGTGATGTATCGATATTGCGTTATGATTGTATATAGGACGTTTCTTTGGGGCGATTTATCTTTTTAATGGTTGCACGAGTGAAATTTGGATGTTGCTGGTCCTCGAGAGAGAGAGAGAGGCTCGAGTTTTGTCGAATTTTCGTTAAATTTGATTCTCGAGATTTTTCGAACAAAGAGCAGTGCATGGATAACGTTTGTTTTATATTGAGTTATGAGGTTCATTTATTATATATGATCTTTAATGTTGATGTATTTACAAGATGAACAAAATACTATCGTGACTTTTTGATTAAATAGTGGAATAAAAACTGGTAAGGAATTATCTGGGATTGAGAGAATTATGATAGTCTTATGCTATCTTATTAACGTTCAGGTAATGTGTAATTTAAGTAATGTGTTAATTAGTCATGTATTTGGGAATATGTGGTTTACCCTTTATCTAATATCACTAGTTTCTATATAAGGGTGCGCAGCTTGTTTCACGCCATTAGCTTCAGCAAAATTGTATTCGTAGCTTAATTTATGCAAAAATTAGCCATTAGTAAAAGTTTAATAAAAATAAATTATTCTTAGAAACGATAAAATATTGCTGAACGAGAAAGAATACGTATAAAAAAATCTTATGTACATAACTCATCTAAACAGGTCTACTCAAGTGTTACAGCATACTATAACAATCACCCACATGTGCAATAACTTATGGAGATTCTATTTCTGTTTGGTAACCATTTAGGAGCACAGAATAAATCACTATTATTCTAAATGCTAATAAATGTATTTGAGAGTAATAACTTAATTGACTTCCGATTAATTCAGTCTTTTTATTTTATAAATTTAAAAAATTCAATATTTCCGCGGGAAATATATAGAAATAAAGGAGGAAGAGCTGTCGCCAGATAAAATGCATGGAAAATGAGAGACAAGCACTGAAAGAGAGAGAGAGAGAGAGAGAGAGAGAAAGTAATGCACGCGAGGACATAAATCGAACTTTTATATTTCCGTCGTCGACGCGCTATCCAATGTGCAGAGCGGCACTGGCAGGGGTAAAATGGGAGCAATGTTTTTTTGCATCGTGCGCGCTCGCACACACACACACACACACACACTCACACAATCGGCAAGCTATACGAGGGGACCGTTGAATTTTTCAATATGGTTGCGTCGACAATCGACGCTTTGCTACTCAACGCCACTCGATCCCCGCGTCGCTTTTTATCTCTCTTCCTCCCATTTCTCTATTTTATTTATCTCGCACGCGGAAAAATACAAGTCCTTGCGTGTAGCGGTGACTATGCGCACCTATACCTGCGAACTATACTGCACTGCTACTGCTGCAGTTTCACTTCTTATTATTATTTTTATGTAGTTATATATTCTTCATGGATGGAATAAATTTTTACAGCCAAATTCGGATGGCTTTTTCTTTTATTCGGTACGTTTATTATCGGTTCGACTTGAATGCAAATGCAGTAAGATTTTAAACCCTTATAGGTAATGTTTATATGTTTATACGATGAGTATAGTAAGTTAACTGTAGATCAAGGTAGATAATATGTTAGAAAATACAGGTATATAAATATTAGTTTGTGGTATAGTAATATCGCAAACTTGAATCTTTAATGTTTCTGTACAATACTCATTAAAAAAAAAAAATTGGAAAAAATAATAGGAAATATAGTATTCCATTTTCGTAATTGAAGGGGCGTAATCAATTTTCACCAGTCATAAAATAAGGAACTTTAAATCAAAGAATCACTGTTCATAATTTCTCAATTTTGAATACACGCGCAGCAGTGGGCAAGCTGCGAGACAATATGAAAAAGTGGCAATTCTCAGAGCTCGCACGCGATACACGCGCAAAATATCCCTTTCTCTCGCATAGACGGAACGATAATTCACAGCAGGGGAGAAGGGCGAGAGTGAGAGAGAGAGAGAGAGAGAGAGAGAGAGAGAGAGCGACGGGGGTTAATTAAATTCGAGATTCATAGGAAGTACGTAATCCCTCGAGGGACCGCGAGCCACGAAACGAATAAGCCGAGAGAATTTTCGACTCTCGGAGCTGTACATATAGACTGGCGTGTTCGCCAGGTCGGGCAGCCGCACAGTTATACACGGACCTCTCGAGTAAGCTTCCGCGGCGCTCCTCAAATTTTTGATGCACGGGCCCTTTTCCATATACCCTTTTTCTTTCTCTCGCTCGGCGAGCTTATATACACCGTGTATTCATGCGCGCAGACTGCGGAAGAAAAAAAAGAGGCGGAGCGCCGAGGTATATGCATTACGGGCAATATATAGAACGGTAGGAGCGGTCAACCGAGTCGTGTAGCTGTTCACCCCCGGCATTCACGATGAGGATTCGCCGCGCGTTTTACCCGTTGAAATTAATATTTAATTTTGCCTATCCCTCGTATAGGCCGTGGACGCGGGTGGAAGTTGGGCCGCTGCCTACCCGCCAGACCGAGTTTATGCATTATACTCGCATAAAGGATTTTATTGGAGGCTGCCTCCAGGGCCACTATACGTCTATATCTGGATACTTCGTTTTACAGATTTTTCCGTGTAAGCTAAACTCTGATTTGTTTGACTCGATGAATTCATTATTCGAAATTATTGAAAGTTGACCGACGATCGCGAGATAAGGCGTATATTGGCGCGATAAAAAATTTGATATTGCTGCAGTCTGTCATTCAACTTGATATTATTTCATTGTTTCGTTTGTTTATCTCTATTATTTAACTTTCGTAACTTTTGAAGTACATTGTAAAGCTGAAAAGACTTGCGATTGGTTCAGTAATTCGCCCCACAATAGAATATTACCGTACAATATGGACAATGACGAGCAAGTTTAATGAATAGCCCACAAATTCGAGCTCTTGATAAAGGCGTTGGCACTATATGTATATTATCACGGATCATCTCGTTATTTAGAAGCTCATCGGCGCTCTCATTCAAAACAACAACAATGCGCGTAACTGTCTGTACTTTAAACTTATATCGCGATATCGAATGTATTTGCCGAAACAAAACCCCACGTAGAAAGCACGCGAGTATCGAATGAAGACGTCAAGAGAAGGCTGAAATGGCAGCTAAGTAAGACATGATCCGTTTATAAATCCGACAAAAAGGAGAGCAAGAGAACGAGGGTAGGAGAGATATCGCATTGTAATGAGGCCGGGTATGTGCCGCGGTGACGGCGGCAAGACGGTAATGAACAATACCTCGAGCTGCTCATATACATACAGCGCCGCGAAGAGTGAGCAGTGTATATTATACTGCCTGCACGTATATAGCAAGATGGAGAGTGAGTGAGAGAGAGAGAGAGAGAGAGAGAGAGAGCCGAAGCCGAGGCAATAACCACGGAAGGGTAATAAAAGCTACTGAGCTTGATTGGCAATATAATGCCTGCTTGAAACAATTAAGTGTTGCGCGCACTTCTCATATTACTCAGCTGCGCGCTACCGCAATGCAAAACATAAGCCGCAGTGTGTACCGCCGCCGGAGATGAGGCGAATTGAGAGCTGCGAAGGATGCATGATGAACAATGAGGGGTTGAGGCTGCCTGCTTGCTACTTGCTTTGCTCGCGCTATGCGAACGAGAGAAAAACGTGGACGCGCGCGGGGATATAGAGCGAACGAGTGCGGTTGGACGGGAGGGAGGCTTATTATTATAACGTGAAAATTGATACGGGAGTTTTTGTTCAGCCAGTTTGGCGGACAGCTCCTCGTCGCTGCTGTCTGCGCGTCTTGCATAATAATCTATACTGATAATATTGAATAACGGGTCGGAGGTTTGAGTTTAGAAACCTTGCGTGAATGGGGATTAATTGTGAAAGGTTTTTGATAAAACAAAGTGCACGTTGGCTAATTAAATGATGGCGCTGATTACTTTGCACAAAATTCGTCGAAGTAGTAATTTAAATGATCCGAGGTATCGATATTTTTATCAACGAGAGAATTTTTACCGGACCATCGAGCGCACGAGTCGGCAGAAAAAACGCGGAACGAATACATGTTTTATGAGCTAGGATTTTTATGTTTTTTTTTGTTTTATGAAACGCATGAGCGAATCCGCGCGAGAGTTTATGCAAAATCATAAATCAAGCTTATAAAATTTTTTTTTCATAAAAATTCCGCGACGTAAATGTTTTACATAAAAACGGATATTAAAAGGATTTTTATAGTCCAGATTTTTAAAATGATACATTTACTATTATTAGTTAGCCGATATCTAAATAACAATTTTGTTCGTACTTACAACAAAATGTTATTAATCTATTCTGAAATCCATTGTTCTCTAAAGAGAAATCTTTAAGTTAATACATCAGAGTTTTCAAAAGCCTGCAATAAAATTTACACTAGGCAGTATCATTAAGGAAACCAAACAATTTATCTTCAAAAATAGAAAGAAGATCCAATTCATTATTTTACTAATACGTGAATTATTTCTTTTATCAACTGCAGGACAGCTTTGAGAGATACTTTTATTAATGACACGCATCACGGAGATTAATGTTCCCTGCGATATTCACACCCGGGCTTTCACGTGTATCGCAGCTCAGGCTCGTATATATACGTGTAGATATATCCTCCGAGCGGTGCACGCGTTGCCGGAGGGGTAAACGCGACTAATGCGCTTTTCATCAATGCCGCGATAAATAATATTTTTTCCGATCTCCACGGGAGAGAATTAGCGAAAATATTTCTTCCTTTGTCGAGACTCTCTCTCTCTTTCTATCCTATACACTTCCTAAGACAGATCCTGGGAAATGGCTGAAAGCACGCACAAGTCTTGCGCTCAGACAGCTTCCCTTGCGTATACAAACCGACGAGGGTTGATTTTCACGCTCACAACTTTTTGGTTTACTAGATAATAACTTTTATTGATTTCGATATTCTTTTCTGCAGGTTTTGTAAATATTTTTGGACTAAACTTAAAGTAGATAATTAAAAGAAATTACATAAATTTTTACTTCACACGTTATAGCGACAGGAAAAAGTATAAATAATAAAAGCATTCCACAATTTTTAATGTATGTTTTCGATTTAAAATATAATTAATCTTTAGAATAAAGAAATGTAACAATAAGAACCACAGCTAATAAAGTTTAGTTAATTAAAAATGTATATTACTCATTCCTATTAAATAGCCTTAACTACTATTCACGTTAACGGTTCAGTACTGGCTTCTTCTTTGAGATCAATTCCAACTAATACCGTCACTTTGGTCTCCTTACAGTCAACCGTTCCAGCCTCTCATCAACTTTGAGCAATACCCTGTGGCTTCGGGTGCCGCCGGTGGGGCACATCCCCGATCCCATTCCCAGATCTTCACTTTATTAACGTAATTGCACTCACCTTCTCTTCTTGTGATTTCCGTTCCTTCGTCTTTCGCTTGGCGATGCCTGGAGGTCATCAATTCCCATGAAAGGATGTACTTATTTTTTAAACTCCTTCTATGTCGTTGCTATCTGCTTTGTCCACTATAGTCGTTTGAAGGCTCTATCAAAGTAAAATGAACAATGGCGATATAGCTGGGACGTAATTTAAACTCTTATTTATTGGCAAATCGTTATTAAAGAGAATTGGATACTTTAATCGAGCGAATTTTTATTCGTGAGAGAGTCTGTTTAGCTTAAAAATTTACTCTTAGATTAAGTATAATCTTTCGTCTTGACTACATAATAGATTTTCGCTGTATGAAAAAAAAAAGAACGGTAAGTTTGATAATATAATTTATATTTCATGTACTCCGTTATCTGTATTTTATTGCGCCACATAACAAAACGGCTTACACCGGAGTTATACAGACAAATCGTAGTAGCTTGGTAAAGGGACTTATTTTTATACACGCCGCCCCGCAAAAATATGTCCAAGAAATACAAATGGCCCGACACGCGTTTTATTATTCTCGCAAGATACGACGTTCCATCATCTTTTACAAGGAGAAACTTAGCGAGTGAGAGAGAGTGAGGTAGAGAGATGCGGGAAGATTAAGGGCGAGTCAACGGGCTAATGCTCTTGCCGGGGTGTTAAATTACACTTTGTAAAAGGTGCCTCTCTCTTTCTCTCTCTCTCTCTCGCGACGCCAACCCTCCATCCCTCGGGAGCGCCTACTCGTTTTTATTTCCACCTTAAAATTCCATCGTAAGACGATACTCCGCAAATTGAATGTTTGCCGGGCGGCACTTTATACGTGAGTTCGCGCGCTCGCGCTCGTCGTCCTCTCATACTCCACAGATCGAACAATCGGCCTCCTTGTGTTTCTTTATATTTTTCCACACCTTGAAATACAAGATGCTTTCACATTATGGGGAAGTGCTTTGAACGATTTTTTCTTCTCTCCGCATTTAATGGAATATTCACTCGATAGCTTAAATTTGTTTTGGTAAGGAAATTGTCATTTTATGAAAAACCGTTTTCGTTGAGAGGGTACTTTTATTAGATGTAGATGGTATTTCAGTTGGAAAACATTATGTACTGGTTCAGTTGGGAAATATTGTGTAATAGAAATAGTTTATATTTAATTTGAATTTTTATTTAGAAAAGTACAATTGCTTATATTTCTGATTAAGATAATTAAATCAACATTTACCGAAAATATTTTTCCCTTAACATCGAATATAATCTCTTTCTAGCATAGGAATAAAGATAATTAATTTTAGTAGATATTAAATAATTGTTATTCGCTATTTTTAGATATTTGCTACTGTAGTTTAATTTTACAGGCTTATTCTGCAGAGTATTACATCGTTAAATTTACAGCAGTACTCCAAACACGAATTAGAATACTCACTTGACATTGCTGTTACACTTGCATCAAGTTGCGTACACGTAATGACAGTAAACACCTGATCGTCGTGCGAGTGCATCCTCGGCACAAAGTGACGAAGCAGAGTAATTACCGAGAAAACGCAAACGTCAATGAGTTTGCCCTCTGGGTGTTGATGTTCTGATTTAATAGTGCCAACTTTTGCTTTTCGTCTATTTGCTTACGTCAAATTTACGTTGCAGTGATTTCAGGAACCAGCTCCTCAAACTATTATTGCAAACATTTCAACAGAATTTAGTCGACTTTGTTATCAAAGAAACAATGGTGGAATGTAACTGTATAACGATAGTAAGAATTCTGAACAGAATGTCATGCTTTGTCAGAAACTTTCGGTGTCATTTGACGGATGAAGTTTTGATGTACCCTAATAGAAAAGAGCAATCTTTCTCGAACTCATTTTGAAAGTTTCACCTTTTGGATTAACCTTTTTTGAACCGATTAGTCAATTTACTTACCATAACATATCGGATACATCTGACAACTTCCGTTCAACATACACATACCGTTCTTATCATTGCAGTTCCGAAAAAAAGGATTTTCCATTTACAATGCAACGAAAAATAAAAGAAGAAGAAACAACAGCGGCATCATTCGCTCGCAACGGAAACGCACAAATCAAAGCGAGTCGCATCAATCGTAAAAAAGAAAGCGAGAGAAAACAGAACGAAAGCCCCCCAAGTTTTATCTTATCGACGTAGGCCAGAGGAGGGTTGTGCACCGCGCGTACCGTCGCGTCGTCTCGTATCCTCAGAGGGTCGCTCGCGAGGGTGCGCCAGAGCTCAGTCTGTGCTGCCACCCGACGGCCAACCGTTAAACCTGTACCAAACCACCTCACCTCCTCACTGCACGAGCAGTGCATTTTCCACGCGAGGAATTTTATTTGATTACCGACCAACGGAGCCCAGCTCCTCCAGCCGCGCTGATGTGGACTACCTGAGTCCAGTTATGTGCAAAAATAATACAAACATTTATATATCGATGCAACTTTCGGACTCTGGACCGCTCGGAGAATTCAGCGGAAATCAATAAATGATGCGGACACTGGGCGAGTGTTATATATATATATATACATATATATATTATATGGGCAGGGTACGAATGAGCCGTTAAGAAAAAATACGCCGGTATTGGGAGGCTTTTGTTTTGAGTCTGGATATGAATGATTTTTGTTCGATTGCGGGTTCAATAACCGATGAAAGGGCTATGAAAGTGCATTATAAAGGGTAAGTGGCTAGATGTGGTTTTGATGAATAGCTATCGGAATTTATGAATACCCGGTTTATTTTCAATCGAAGTACATAGTATATATAGGTGTACTATGCTCAGGATACTTTAAATTTCATTGGCTCGAGGAGATCGAGAGGGAGAGGTGTTATTTTTAAAATAATGAACAAACATTTATTGCGGGCAAATAGGATGATTCTAAAAACTTTTAAGCTCGAAGTATATATAGTGTTAAATCTACTAATAAAACTGGTAGAAGTTAATAATTATTTTTAAATTTCTGAGTTATCCTGGTTACTTATTAATTGGTTAATTACTCATACAATAATAGTATACTAAACACAGTTTTTTCTGAACGTTTGAATAGAGCAACGTATAAACATTTCAATACATTTAGAGGCACCACGTAAATTATCATTTTGAACTCAAAATATTTTTCTGTGATGTACTGAAGTACCAAGTCAAAAAATATGACTATCAGTAGTGTAATGTTAAAGCTCTGTTAGACAGCGTACAGCTTTAATATTTAATAGTTAAATTGGGACTATATTGATTTCTAAAGCCTCTCATTTGAACAGAAGGGAAATTTAATATTTAAATTCATGTTTTATGAACATATAACGTCGGAATAAGAACTAATTTATTTCATTTTGAAATTAATACTCGTTAAAATAATGCATATATGCTTGCGTCGATTCAAATATTTGTATCCATTTTAGAAGGGCATAAAAGGTTGAATTGGATTTACATACGACCCATAATGTATGCCCGATATCGGATTATTATTGATAAATCTATATAATATTGTAAAGGTACGTGCACTTTATTCCTCTTTGTGTTAATTTCAACCTTAGTAAAAAAGCAATATTGAATTCAATATATTGTTTTATATGCCATTACGAATTAATTACAACATTGCGCATATGCATGAATTGAAATTTTAACAGCGCTCATACGAAATTCCGTTATCAATTCAGCAAATAAAGTATTAATTTACTAAAAAATTTTTAGCAATCATAAAAATTGTAGGGCCGTAAAAAATATTTTTTTTTCAATACTGCAATTTTTTAAAAAAACATGTAAATAGTTTCTTTGTAAAATGTTCTTCTCTCTAAGGAAATCCAAAAATACAGAAAAAAAAATCATGTTACGCCCCAACAAAGCAGCCAAAAGCAATAAAAACGCGTCCATCAACCAGTAGATTTTCACTTCCTCGAACTCGTTCCAGAATCCACGTCCTTGAACTCGCCTGTCCATCCGGTGTATCAAAGGATGCGTCCTATACCTCACCATCGCATTACCATATAGCCGGGAATCTCCGAGGCCTCTCCAGACCCAGTATCGGCGATTTACGAGTCATATACATATACGTATACGCGTTTCCTATCCAGCAGATGGAGGACTGGAGGGATGAGAGATTCAGAAGGGCGAATGTTTACGGCGCGTTATCTTCGACGACCCTCGCGTATATAGCGCGGCGGTGGTTCCTCGTGCAATCGAATAGTGCTCGCGCCCAAGCTTGCGGCACTTCCTCGTGTCCATATATATATATATATATATATATATATATGCCGCAGCCCCGCGGGATCGCGAGCGTAGGAAATGCGCGGCTGATCCATAAAAGACGACTCTTTGCTTTATGTACTTGAGTTAGTGTACGTGTCTGTGCGTGGAGGGGGTGAATTCCTTTCGAGTTTTAGGGGAAAACTTGGAGGGTGTAATAGAATCTTGGAGTGGAATTTATGTGTATATGCGGTTGGATTCTTATTTCCCTGCTACGTGCGACTGCGCAGTTGTTTTTTTTTATGCTGCTGGGTTGTTGTGCGTATAAAGTTGAGTTATTTTCTATGAAACTGATGGTTTTGAATGAGTTGAATGGGTTAGTTTCTTTCGTATGACAAAAGATTGCAAGAATGTGATTGCGGTTACGAGGATTTCAATCGCTTCACTCGATCATGGTAACATAGACATTATAAGGATGTGTTCTTTTTTTGGAAAATTTTTCAATTTTTAATTTCTTGATTCATCGGAAAACTCCTCATCCCAATGATACTAAATCTATTTAGAGCTTTTATTATCGCGATTAACGGTATACGACTTTCTACTTTATGATATCACGGCTTAGAAACTTTTGGGAAAAGCACTTTAATGATTCAAATTTTTACTTACTTTAAACAATAAACTGCACTCTATCGGATTAATATTTTTAAAACTTTGTAAATGAAAAATCCCATATTTAACAAAACTCGACAATTAAAAACTTTAGGAAGTTTTACTTAGAAAGTTTTAAGGATTTCTTTGACTAGTTTTATGAAAAAGAAAACGCTTTGAACCTTGTAAAGGAGCTCTTTAATACTAATTGCTCAAGTAAATTTGGGTTGTAGTAACAGAAAACGAAGAAGAAATAGGAAAGTTAGTAATAGTTTGCTAAAAAGCCGAGTAGTTCTGACTTAAGCACATTTTTAATTAACGAATAGTAACCAATATTTCAATTTTTGAAGCCGTTATACGTCATCAATATATAATATTGTCACGCCAATGTAATAATTTAACATCGTTTTGATAAATTAAAAATCCAATAGGCATCAGTCGATGAGCCACAAAAACAAACTTGAAATTCCATCGTCACCGTTGCACAAGCCCCACAAGCATACACTAAAGTATATACATACGGAATCGCGCGCGGAAAGCCAAGCCCTTCATTACAAATTCTCCGGCAGCCGTGCGCACATCTTCGCTCATGGTATACATTCCGCAGAGCAGTTTTCGGGGCGAAATGAAAATGGCTCCCGGAGGGATGTGTCGAGCTACTGCTGCTACTGGCACTTCCTCCCCCCCCCCCTCACTCTCTCTCTCTCTCTCTCTCTCTCTGTCATCCATTTTACACAAGACTCTGAAATATCGACGGCATCAATAACCGGTTTATCTGGCCGGCACCAATTGCTCGCGGTCCTCTCGAGGGGGTCCGTCTTGGTGGTGGCCGCCGCGTACGTGTGCACTTCGCCTCCGAGAGAGAGAGAGAGAGAGAGAGAGAGAGAGAGCGAGAGAGGAGAGCCACTTGTAATCCAGCCGCGGTATCCGCACGCTCGATAATACCGACGACGACGGCGACCTCGTTTCGGGAGGGAGGAGAGAAAGAGAGAGGGAGAGAGAGAGAGAGAGACGAGTTACACGAGCGCGCATCCTCCGCTAAAGGACACACTGTTAATGAAAGAGACAAGTTCGTGGATACCGAAGATGAACGTGTGTGTGTGTGTGTGTGTGTGTGTGTGTGTGTGTGTGGATGTACGTGTTTGTGCGGTTCGGTGGAGTACATTGCCACGGTAATGGATGGGAACAATTGACTAATACTTTTAAGAAAAAACATATAGAGGAGAGAGAGAGGTAATAAAAGGACCACCGTAAAGGAGGGAGAGTATAAGGTCGAGCGGGGCATAAAGACTGTTTATGACGGGGCCATTTTCAAAAAGCTGCCACTACTGCTGCATGGGGTAGAAAAATAAAAGCCAGACAGATTTCTTTGTTTGTTTATTATTAACGGAAGTCATATAACTATATCCATGGAAAATTTCGTAGATACAGCATCTTCGTCGTCATTGCATCTTTGATAAGGTTCAATTTTTAAGGTAACGATTAAATAAAGGCTAATAGTAGTAGAACTGGGGCGAAACAGAATGAAAGCTCGAAATGGACCACAAATAGACCGGAACTGGGTACCTGAAGTAAACCAGAAGAAACATTAAAACTTCGTAAAAAAGTAAACTTATACATTTTATAGGTATCTCAGCGCTGTAAAAGAGAGATGGGAAAAATCAAATCCATGCGGTGGCCAAAAAAAGATGTCATTCAAATTTAACAAAACACTGAAAAGTTCTAGCTGCGTACCGACAAATCTTTGTATCACGTTCTTACCTTGTATATCTCCACAAGATTTGGAACTGATTGTATTTCTCTGTATCATATCTATAACAGCTACTATACGAAAAGCATAACCTATCACGTTGTACCACTTTGAAATGGAATCTGAAAAGGCACGTATAGCTTATCGATCATTGCTTTCAGAATCACACACGCACACACTCAGGCAAACACCTCAAGTCCTCGGCGCACAGCACAGTTATCCCGAATCATCGCGTGCAGTGTGCGCGCCTCTCTCTCTCCCACAGCGTCGTCGCGTTTTGTTTTTCATCTTCTCCATTCCGCGAACTCCCCAAGACACTTAACCTTTTTTTATTCCCATCCACTTTGTCCTTACTCTCTCTCTCTCTCTTCAGTCTCACGTATCTTGGCGAAAAGCGC
The DNA here is from genome assembly GCA_900490025.1 of Megastigmus dorsalis. NCBI lineage: Eukaryota > Metazoa > Arthropoda > Insecta > Hymenoptera > Megastigmidae > Megastigmus > Megastigmus dorsalis. The sequence continues at coordinate 23,225 of UELU01147535.1, forward strand.
GCGCGAGAGGGGAAGAGGTAGAAGGAGAAAGCGGACGAGTGAGCTTCCCCCGTTTAGGGTATCTCAATGGAAATCTTAATAACCTCCGTTAAGTTAGCGCTCGGGCGCGCGTACGACGACACTGTCCCCGGCCTTATACGCGCACTCCGGCACGTAATATTAGCATAGCGAAAATGCCCCATCGACGCCGCGCCGCGCGATTCCCCTTCCCCGTATACTCTGCACCGGCGGCGACGCCGACACATATACACGAACTCCCCGCTGGGAATTTATTATTTGAATTAATATGTTGATTTTATGCACTTGTATACGTTGTTAATTGCTTGTCAGCGCCCTGCGTGTCTGTGTGTCTGTGTGTATGCGTGCGCCTGTAAGTTGCTCTTTTAGAGATATTGGAATTTTTGACGATCCGTATATCCGATTAATTAAAATAATATTTATGAGAGTGGGATGAACGCATGTGTCGTCCCGTCAGTTTTTTTTTTTTTAATGATATTGGTGTGTAGTATTTCGATGAAGATATACAATTTGAGTATTATACTGTTTCCGTGGAAGATTATTAAATTATATTTATCTATATTTTATTTGCTGTTTTTCCAAAATCATGGCAATATTCATAATCTGTCTTTGTAATAATAAAGTCTCCTTTAGCCATAAGTTACGACTCGCGTTCCAGAACGCTTTTGCATCATGAGCGTACCGGAATTACTTTACGAATGCCCCATAAGATATAAAAAGAGCTGTAAAACTATTATATATTTACGTAAGTCTGAATTAAAATGTTCAACTTTTTTTACACGCTCGTAAAAAAAATTTAAATGACAGCTGATGAAATATTGCCGCGGCCATAAAATTTTGTGTACCTCTGCTTCGAAGTACATTGACATTATTTTCTTAATTAATTTTTTTTACGTAAGAAAATTTAATCGATGCATTAAAAAAAACTTGTTCCCCACATAATAACCATATCAATGAATAAAATATTCCGCGTGCGTGCGGTGCTCGTGTGAATTTTAATTACTCGATAAAAGTAATAAAAGGGGATTTTATATTTCTGAACAATTCATTTCAATCGTCCATGAAAATAGAAAGAAATAAAAACAGCATAATTTCAGCATTCGAACAGTGTATAATAGCTTTGCAATATAAAGATTCATTAATCTAACATTTCTGACAAATGGATGCAGGCGTACACCATGTCAGAGCAATTTTCGAAACTAAAAACTTGTATGTCTAGCCGCGATAAAAGAAACAAATGTCTTCGCGTCCGAAACTTCCTAGCCATGCAATCAAAGACATTGCAAAGTCATTAACATGCAAGATTAGTCAGGGCCAAGGGTTCGCCCCATTGTCGAGGCGCAGCTTTTCGTATGTAGACTCTGCCGATTTATTATTAACGCTCAAATAAGCGAAATGCTCGATAAGTTATGATCCGTGCGTGGCGGTGGCACGTGGGGCTTAATGGCCGTCTTCCAAATGAATGATAAATGACGTGCGCATGCGTGTAGGTTATATCGAGACCTTTTTTTTACGTTGACAGGCAAAGAAGGCAAAATTCTTGTTGCCTCACCGTAGGGGAGCTGTTTTGGTCGCTCTGGTCGAAACTAATCGACTTTGAAAGAAGAACGCGCGGGAACGATTTCGCGCCGGTGTACAATCTTGTGCAAAAATTTGCTTATGTAGCTATATACAGCTATAGGAACGGTATTTTTACAATTTTACAATAGAAATTGATTCGGAAATTTTTATGATTCTAGACTTGACGATGAAGAAAACATATACTTGGTCATTTCAGATGCAACACATTTAAAGTTTGTACCTCAGTCGAATGATTCTCGTTCTGTATTATTGCTATTACTTTGAGATTTATAGGATTACATATAGCAAATAAATGAATTTTCTATACGAAAATATGTTTTATTGATACATGAAAAGGAAGTTTCGAAAATAGAATTATTAGTAATAGCCACTATTATATGGGATATTTATTAAAGTGTATGCTGCCAGTTTCGTACGCAAGTAACTGGGGTTGATATAATTTCAGAAATATTCCTATACTACAGGGAGCTGCATTTTATTGCATGATTTCCAATATTTTCTGCTTCATTTAATTATTCCGAAACAACAGTTATATTTTCTGACATTTTCAGTCACTATACTTAATATCTTAATGTATGTAATTTATGTCATCAAATAAGTATTTTAAGAAAAATGGCGTAGAAAAATTATGTTTCACCCTGTACTAATGTTTATCAATTTTTTTCGAAACTCGGGGAAAGCGAACAAACAATAGATTATAAAAGCAGAAGTAGCGAGTTCTCCGGCGAGTTTAACAGACTGATAAAGCTGAGCCAGCAGAACAATATGGCGTCGAGTTGAGAGTGTAAGAGAGAACAAGAGAGAGAGAGAGAGAGAGAGAGAGAGAGAGAGAGAGAAAGTACGAGGAAATGCAAAAGCTCAGTGCAGGCAGAGTAGAGAGAGAGAGAGAGAGAGAGAGAGAGAGCGGCTATAGAACCTGCAACGTATCGCTTTTCGCGAAAGATAATCGCGTCAGCTGCTGCTGTCGGCCGAAAACAAGCGGAAACAAGCGCGCCGAACCTCTATGGCACTATCTTCCGGTAGTTGATGCTACTGCTGCTGCTGCCGTTGCAGGGGACCTGCTCCGGTCAAGCCGCTATGTACCAAACTAGAGCGGACAACTGTACGGGATGCATCACCGATCGTGTCGATTCGCTTAGTTCTCGATCTCTCTTCAATTTGACAAAGTGCACTACAACGTAGGATATATAACTTTTTATTCAAGGAATTCGTTCACGATCAGCGCCCTGCATGGATCCTAATTACGTATTATTTTAAATTGCCCGTTTTATATCATATATTTATACAAGACTTAAAGTTTTTACTCATATACTGAACCTCGAAAGGATACACAAGCCACTAAACATCGCATCGCAATCACTCTAAAGACCGTATAGAAAGAACAGAATGAGCACGCAGCGCGTTGCGAAAATAAACAGGCTAATATTCAGGGCCGGCCGGGGACTATATTCAAAAAGTGCATGATTTACGAGTTTCGCAGGCCCTCGCGAGCGCAAGTATAGAGCCGACGTACATACTCGAAAAGCTAAAGGCGCGGGGGAGTTCAAGATCACAAGGTCCGGGCGCGCGTGACACAGTTGCTCAGCCGTGTGTGTGGGTTTGCAAATTGAATTGTTTTCTTTCGCTCTCTACCGACCCCCTCCCATCCCCCCCCCACACTCGTCGTTTCGGTATGCCGCGTACGTACACTAGCTCGTGTATGTACCTACACACGTTCCTCGGTCAAAAAAAAAAGGAAAGAAATATATAGAAGAGAAAAGACTCGGGGTTAGTGTGTATATCGCGAGTGTGTATACCGCCAACCTGGCTGACGTCCAAGCCATCCCTCGCGCTCTCTTTCTTCTCCAAAGCCTGCACTTATATATATATATACGTAAGTTTTTGCTTTTTATTTGGTCTCCCGCTCTCGACACTCTTACTTTTACTCGCGGCGACGCTCTTCCCGTCCCTACGTCAAATTAGTCTACGGCATAAATCCCTCCAGGAGAGAAAGAGAGAGAGGGAAAGAGGGAGAGAAGACGGCTGCACTGCTTCTGTCCCCGCGGTGTGAAGCGAAAATAAACTTTATTATATTCCTGCGGAAGACGAGGTAATTTAATATTCGAGTACTTGAAATGGTAATGCGAGGCGCGCGCGCAAGGGATTTCGCGCCCCGTGTGCTCAACGCGGCTGGGGCCCTTCGGCTCCTCTACTCCACTTTTTTTTTTGCTGCGGGCGATGCCGAAAAGTTTGATGCCGAAAGCTACCCATCGGATCGAAGTATTTTTATCGGCTTATCATAAGTTTGTTTTGGGAAGGTTATTGTTTCGAGCGATTTCATTTTTTTCTTGGCATAATTTATGAAAGCTATTGTCGTCTAAAGACAGATTGATTTTGAATTATATTTTTTAAGGCCTTTAGTTCACTTTCGATAATCTTCCCTGGTTAAGTTCTAAATATTTTTCATAATATTTGGGCGTACGGTCGCTGCTTGCATGCAAGAATTGTGTTGTTCTCCGATGTAATTACAACGTTACGGGATCTTAACCAATCTAAATCAGAATATTTTTAAATACCCTGTCCAAAAAATATCCTATCTTTTGCTCCATCTTTTTTTTTACTTCCAGTTATCCGCATTCTTTAATTCCCAATTCTTTTTTCCAACCTGCAAACCTGCTTAAGCATACATATACTAAAACAAATTCGTGATTCAAAATTTGTGTGTTAATTGTCTTAGTATATAGATATGATTCCAATATTAAATATAAGACATTTTCGTGTAAAGCACGTACCTAAAAGGATTTTTTTCGAGGTCCACGCTCCAAATTACATAAGTACCTTTTTTTCCCTGATAAATAAAATTTATTCATATTTTTAACTACGTATGAGAGCTCATCGATTTTCCGAACAGATAGAAGTGCATTAATGCTTAACTAGCATCATTCCGATGGTCGTCTTCCGCGTTATCTCCAAACCGCATGAATCAGATATATTTGCCACGTCTCATTGTTTAAACGAGTCGAGCACATCCGCACGCACACCTTCAATGTATCTCTAATCACGCGATAAATCTAGAGCCGGCTCTATACACAATGAACCGAAACAAACGTGCGTATATATACGATTCGCGAAGAATCAATACGTCCCTAATGTTTAATGCCCGTCTAATCCCTGTAATTCATTCTCGACGAGGCAGCGCTCCTTTCCTTTTGTTAGCGCTTTGTTCTGGCGTGATCCTCTCCTCTCGTGATTCTGCTCGGCACTCTTGATTTCACGCTCTTCCCTGTATAATGGCCTGCGATCGTACTTGAATTGTTTTGTGCCTAAGCTTTCGTTTAATAGCACAAGATCGTGATTTAGAATGAGAAAAATGTTCTAAACTATTACAATTTTATACTAAAATTTAACCTCAAAATTCATCCCTCGAATAATCAAAGCAAGTAATTAAAAGTAAGTCTTAATTATCGCAGCGTTATTGATTTTCTTCTTTTCTAATTTCTTACGCCATTGAAATAGAATGAACGAAGCATGCGGGAGTATTTTATGTGCAGCTCTTGCCGATGAGAATTATGTATTTATAAAAACCGTTAATACTACAAATGTCTTTTTATCTTAAATTATAGTCTTTTATACAATATTAGTAATGTAATTATTATATAATTAATTATTATAATTAATTATTGACTATTTTTAAACAATTCTTAATATTTTCTCTAATAGATTTTTAAACAATATTCTTTATACAGTTGTTATATCATTTGCAATAGTGCGACAAATCTATTTCTATAACAATAAATTTAATTTTACCTGAACGAAAGCCGAAGTAACAACTACTAACGTTTCTTCGAGTTTCGATCCATCGGCATTTAAAAATACAATTTGACTTTAATTTCATTAGAATCAATTACGAAAATTTCCAGCGCTGAAAAACTGAGCGCGTCACGATGACCGTGCAAGTAAACATAGACACTCACATATCAAACATGAAGCAACAAACGAGCCAACGAAAAGGGAAACCTAGACAAAGTTATACGATGAAAAGAAATGCTTCCTCCGCGTCTACGCATACACTCACTCCGCATGTAGAGAGAAAAGAGAGTGAAAAAAAAAAGTAAAGCAGAAGAAGAAGACAGCAACTCACCTTCCACTCTATCGCTTTCCCTTTTCTCTAAACTCGCGCCGTGGGATATCATTAACTCTCAGCTCTGAATTCCAGCATCGCGCGCGGGCGGGAAAATTCAATAACATCCAATAACCCACGCGCTCCTCCCTGCCTGACTCTACATAAACGAGATTGATATATTATTAAGAGGCGGCCATTAAAGAAAGCGCTCCGTGCGCCGAATGAAATATGCGGTTTGGGGTGGATTTGCGCTCGTGCGAGGGAAGAAGAAAAAAAAAAGACGAGAAAGCGAGTGTAGTATACCGAATATACCGCGAGCGCTGGAGTAGTACAAAGAGAGTCGGCATTCGCGAAGGGGAATGCGAGCTGAACTGTATACGGAGAGGCGAGAAGAAAAAATGCGACTGGAATGGGAGCGCGTAGTAGAGGTTTAAGGCGGTTTGATTACCTCCGAGTTAGATGTTTGAATGTTAAGTAAGTCGGTGGCGCTTCCTTCTGCTTAGCGATGATATCGAGCAAAGTGGTTTTTGTTGATGCAAAATTATGCGAACGATGCTGCGAAGCTTGCGCAGTAAGAATTAAGGTTGACGAGATTTGAATTTTATTCTTAGTTCCTTGAAGAAAGATAATAATTATATTAATTATACAGTTTTACTACTAATACCATGTAAATGACATATTATAATTTTGTAACTTTCAATTTATATATGTATAGTGTAAATGGTCTTCTATATGTTTAGTTAATGCATAACATAAGTGATTTTCATTTATAATTATGCTACGGTTAGAGACAAAAATTTTTTATGAGAAATTAACTTACGTAAACACGCTGTTACTGTTATTTATAGCCAAATAAGGATTTTTTCACCATAACATATTTCTAATCATATTATTTAATGAAAATCCGTGAATTAAAATCCTTCCTATGTATATCTAATTTTTCTTTCTCTATTATTCTCTATATACATATAATAATAGATTCAATTGATTATATCGTAAACTAATAAGAAAGCATTGTTTAGTTAAGCAAGAATCTAATATAATCATTACTACACTCATTATCAAAACTTTAAATGTATATCGTTAAACTTATAGTATTTTTCTAATTAAAGAGGCTCTTGCATGAATTTTCATGAACTTATATTATCTATAATATTTTTATAATTTAAGATCTGCTGAATCTTATGGTATACTTTTTTAACCCTCTTCCCGAGAAAATTTTGATAAAATTCGAACTTCAAAATTTTACTCTTTACATGGACTCTTAGAAGACTGAAGAAAAAAACTAATAAAATTGATTATTTGCGAAGCATTTATAATTTTTAGAACAATAAAAAATATATGAAATGAAAGAAAAAAGGTTTCAGATCATCTGTCTTAAGGTACTCGTAGCCGTGAAAAATTACGAGATATTATCTGCCGAAATAAGTAATACGTGTATATTAAGGTTATGTCATTGTTTTTTGTTCACTTATTGGTTAATTGAAAAACGAATAAATTATTTAATGTTTATTTATTTTTATTAAAAATAGACAATACACAACCAATGCAATGTTTGTATGAACATTATGCTTTAAAAATCATTTTTTTAATATTAGCGTTCATATTTTTATAATGCTTGACTTCAGTTGAAGCAAGAGCCTCTTTTTATTAATTATTTTTATTCAGAGTGCAAATAATTTAATTAATTATCTATTATTCATTTGATTTAAATATGAAAAGCTTCGCTGTTATAATTTTCATTTTATTTTTAAATGATTTATAATCTAAGCTTTCTCGTGTATTATACCACAATCTTGAAAAAGTAAATCTTTATTTACACTCGTGGGTAAAAACACCGCTTACCCTTAGAAAACCGCCACGACCACTGCGACCACATGAACGAGGTGTACAACGCACATAAGGCAACGCCGGATAAATGTATTACAACAAGACAAGGGATTCTGACTCGGGGATAGATATATACCAAGAGCTTCAAAGAAGAAAAAAAAAATGAATTGAGAGCGAAGAATAAAGAGAATATAAGCTTAATGCTCGAGCGGGAGTTGCAGAGCAGAGTCTCTCGGAGGGGAAAGAACTGAGACGAGAGGAGTCAAAGCTCCGCGCACTGCACGCATAAATTCACGAAGGGGAGCGAGGCATGCACACGTGGCGCTTCTCTCCCACGCTTTAAAAGCTAAGCGCAAGTGCAGCGGACGCAAGGTCGGATACGTGTCCCTGGGAGTCGACGAAATAATGGTGATTTTTGTGGCTGACTGGAGCGACGGAAGAGCGAGAGAAAAAAACTGAGTAGCTCGTAAATTATCGAAAATTTACGCTCGCCTACACTTGGATCATTGTTTTATGTGCGGCTTGTCATTCTTCCCTTCATACGGCTTATATTATTTTGTGTATACCTACGCTGGTTAATGGGTAATGAAAATCCTACGCTTTGGAGATTGCTTTTATAAATCTTTATCTCGCTCTCGCGAGAAATGTCATAAAGTGCACCGATCCTTATAAGAAAAAGTATATAGATTTATTGCCCTCTCACACATATATAAGATCTTCCACCTAGAATCATTTTCTCCCTGTCCGCGAAATTCTCCGATAAAAAAAACTTCCACGTTTCATCATTTCACTTTTTTCTAAAAAAAAAAAAAATAAAAATCTAAGCAACGCGTTTTTACAAGCGCAACCTGGTTTTTTATTAACAAGAAGAAGGTCTCGATATTTCTATGAGCTTTACGACGGCGTGCGGTACTCGTAAAAAAAAAGGCGCGCAGCACATAGCTTCGCGGCGGCGCAGTTCTTATCAGCCACGGGAACGAGCTCCCCCGCAGCAGCAACAGCAGCAGCAACGATGGAGTTTCGAGGAAAGAAAAAGCAAAATCTATTTTCGGAAAAATGGTGTGTCTCCGGCAGCGCTTGGCTCTATTTTTATTTTTCGATAATAACACTCTTTCCCTCGCGGCTTACCATCACGGCCTTCCCTCTGTCCCTTCATTCCTTACCCGCGGTACCGCCGCCGTCGCCGCTGTACAAAGAGATCAGCCATAAAAGGGCTTATCGCTCTCCTCGACTACGAGGAGGCTTATGGCTCCGCACGCGCGCGCGTACACACCGACAACATACATATATATACACGCTTCGGCCAGAATGCGCCACTATTGATTTTCGCATGAATTTTTATTATCGGCTCGCCACATCTATTCGCGCTCGCAGCCGAGTATATAGAGAGCAAGAGGGAACGCAGAGAGCGAGTGTGTCCGTGAGTTACCTGTGTGGAAAAAAAAAAGAAAAACCGAAGCCATAAGTACACCGAGATCGCGGTGGATGATGCTCGCGTGTAAATAATTTTCTTCTTTGGTCAGTATAGGGATAATAAGTTGGTAATAAATATAAAAAGGCTCATTTTTACCTCGTCGAGATAACACTCTGAGGCTATTCGCTGATATAGTCATTTTTAATGTTCTAATAGTAATAGTGATTTTTTAAACGATTCTAATAATTAGTAGAAAATACTTGAGTAAATATCAATGTTTAAATAAATAGAAGTGTATCTATCCTTAAAAGAAATCATTATATCAAATTATTTAAAAACTAGACATTTATAAAACGAGTGAATTGATCCCTAGCGCTAACTTTGCCAAAACAATCGCAAATAAAACAAGGAACCGTTCTCCAGCAACTTTCCGATCTCATTCTACACCGATCATCCATCTTTCTCCCAAATCCACCGAATCCACTGTTCCTCTATACCCAACCCATCTCTCATGCCTCGGCCCCCGAAAAAGTGCTGAGCATCCGTAAAGCGACTCGCGGAACATTCGTGCCAGGATTGGGGATCGCGCGCGGCTATGGCGAAACTATACGGGTGCAGCGGCGTTAAACGCGTCGGCGTGCATGTATATATACGTGGCGCACGGGCGGCAATTGAATTAAATCGTTTAACTGACTTATGTTTAGAGAAGGGGACCGAACCCTTCGAGGTAGGACGCGTTGCCCCACGCGCCGCAGTGATAAATGTAATGAAGCTTTTGGCTCCCGGTATATAGCTTCGACGCAAGAGACAGCGCGGCCACAACCATTAGACCTGTCCGTCAAAATTTTTGTTTAAGAATTTCAATTAACAACTGGTAGCGTCTAGAGAGAGAGAGAGGACCAACTGGAATTTTCGCAATTTCAAGTCAAGCTAGATGTACCCCCCGCAAAACCTGTAGCTCATTTCTTATTCGCGTCGCGCGCGTCCGTTTGACGAGCAAACAATGAAAAATTATCCCCTCCCCCACCATCGCGCACGCGCGCGAACAGCCGAGAAATGGGGCGAGCAAATTTAATGAGACTCTCATCTGAAAAATGTCCTCTCTCGACGTATACACCGTATACGCAGCTCCACCGGGCTTATAAGTGAAATTTTAAATCGCCCAAGCGAGCCGCACGCGCCGGAAGTTGATTATTTATTCGCGGCCGCGATGCTCGCGCTGTATCGCTTATTTATAATATGTGCGGAAAAATTGATTACATTGCCCTGGGCGTGCGGGAAAGGCCAAAATTTATGTTACGCGTTAAAGTTGAAAATTTGAATAAGTCTGATCAATCGATCTGCGCGAGAGGTAAATGCGAGTATGTTTGCAATGGTTTTGTATAGTCTATAATGGAAGCTATATCGTTATAAAGATAAGATTGTTTAATTTTGCTATCTCGAAGTGGTAAATAGACTCTTGAGCTACGATTCCAGTATAAGCGCTTCCAGTTACTCGTAAAACGTTAAATTTTGTAAGCAAAAAACCGGCAGCCACGCGTGCGAGCGAGGAAGGAAGAAATTCAACTATTACGTCAGCGGGCCTCCCGAGCGTGACAAACTGCAAATTTACTCCCTTCATTTTGCTATATATTTGCTCATTTTATCGCGCGCAATTCCTTCTGTCGCCGCAAATCGCCTCAAACTGTTGGGAATTGGAGGAAAGCAAACGTTTGATGCGTGACATAACGTTGCCGTCAGAGATATTAATAGGGCCGCGCATTAGATTAGTTTCTTAGAAGAGAATTTCTCACTTGTTTACCACGAGTACGGTAGGATTAATTTTAACTGTCACACGTAATTTTCTCGGAAGCGAATTTTATGCTCGAATTGTTTTTTATTGGCTTAAACCGTAATCAAATGTTTAATAAATAAATTATATCTCGTGAAAGGAACTGATTTATCTGTTATGAAGTCATAGTGTAGCTAAAGATCTGATTCTTTTATTGTTTCCTTGAAATTTCTACCGTTATTATGCTTAATAACTGTGTACACATTAATAGTTTGAACGGTAAACACTTTTCAGTCCAATTTTTATTTCATATAATAAGCAAACATTTGAACTCCGTCAATACGCAGGGGATAAAACCTGGAAGTACACACCAATTGTCATAAATTTCCTTAAATAGTTGATCAAAAGTTTTCTCATGCAATATTCACGAAAAAAAAAAGAAAAGTTGAACACAACGACAAATCTATCCCCCCCCCACCACCACCCGCACCTCTTCAAATCACAAAAGAAAATCAAAGTTGAACGGGGCAAACAATAGAGGCAAAAATATATATAGACGACCGAGAAAAGAGGGGATCTCTATTGCCTCGCTGGCGCATTAAAATTCATTCGCGAAAAAAAGGAAAAAGAGGAGGAGGACTCGTCCCGCAAATAAAATCCCCTCGATAAAGTCCGCCAGTCGCGCCGTCGCTTTGGCCCCTTAATATTTCTCAAGCAGCCGGATATAATTGGCCGCGAGGTATAATTTTTAATCCCCCTCGAGAATATCCGGCTAAACAAGGTCCTTGGGCGATATTTCGACTCGCGCCCCGACAGACGTCAAGAAGTCCTAAACCCGGGGCACAACCTCTGGCACAATATTTGCAAAGTCCTGGCATATCCTCGCTCTCTCTCTCTCTCTCTCTCTCTCTCTCTCTCATTGTCTCTCTCCCACTTGCCGAATTATTGCCTTACCCCCATATAACGCCACTGTGGCATCGCACTTGTCAGTTTGGCGTGCATACCTCTCCCTTCGCGCGAGCGAGCAAGTGAGTGAGATAGAGAGAGAGAGAGATAGAGAGAGAGAGAGAGAGAGAGAGAGAGAGAGAAGGGCCAGAAAGAGAGAAGATCGATGTGGAGAGATGCGGAACAATGCTAACTCGAAGATAACTCCGCGAGAGGAGGCATGGCTGAGGAGGAGCCAACATGAAAGGGGAAGTTTCCATCCCTAATTGGTATTTAGGAGATCTGAAACAGAGAGCTAACTCATCTCTCGCTCTATCTTTAAGCTGGTGCTGCTGCTGCCGCTGCCGCCTACTCGATCTTACGCACCGCGACTCCTGCAACTTTCGCCCCCTCCTGGCGTTTAACGATGTTATACCTATGTATAGGCAGAATGGGGGGAGAGAGCTACCTCTTCTTCTTCTTCTTCTTCTTATTCACGGGACTATATAGTTGCCGGCTGGTGACTTTGCCACTTGATGTTTATCATTCGACTCCGTGGATACTCCGCGAGATGTGTCCCCGCCCGCGTGTGCGCGGGATTGAATTATACACGGACCGGTGTGCTTTAAAAAGGATCTTTTAGCTCCTCCGCTCGTGTATATGTCCTTTGCTTAAATGTATGTACTCCAGTTGCGTGTATATGCCTTATTTCGAGGACGATCTGTATGCGAGCGAGTGGTGGCTCTTTCCTGGCTCAGCCACGTGTGCGTATTATTTGAGCTGAATTCCTTCTTCGCTGGTGTGCTCGACTTGGATGAATGTTGCGAGTTAAATTTGTGTAAAATATCGTTCAAGAATTTTTAGAGAGTAGACGGCTGTACACGAATGGAGTGAAAGGGGTGGAAATAAAAGATACTTAGTTGTTCCAGTGAAAAAAACCGTAAAGCAGTATTTAAATTAATTCATTTCTTGTAAGCTTTCTGTTTCAAGTTTCTACAGAATACATTTTGGTATTTATAAGCTTTCCATTATACAAACTTAATAGTTAAAAAATTATTATGATCTTATATAGATTGTGTAAAAAGAGTAAAAGTCAAAGGAGGCATAAACACAGCATTTTCCGCGCTCAAGCGCGGCTCTATAACGTTTCGCAACGTCGCACAGCGATCCGCGCGAGCGCAGGATTTAAATAATCCAAAAACTCATCAGACTCGACATCCTAGTACACGGCTCACGGATCGATGAACCAGCTGAGGAGGTAAGGGAGTACAGGTGCAGCGCACTATGGGGATATACGCGCGCATCAAAGCCCCATCCTTCATCACCATGTGGCGCTTTATAAAAGCTCCGCTACGTCGATTCGCTGCAGCGGGCAATTGCAAACCCCCCCGTCATCTTTCAAATTAAACGTTGTCCCGGCTATCGCGTATACGTACTCCCGCGTTCGCTTTCAAAGTCCCGCGAGGGAGATGCGCGCCTCGTACTGCAGTGGTGCTCTAGCCGATTACAGGTACATGGCTGATGCTGCTGTTTGGCTCGGTGCACTCGCAGTTGCAGGGGAGTACGAGTGGCGCCGCTCGGGATAGGTCTCGCGCGTCTCAGCCCCTTCGATGAGCGAGGGGTTGATGCGCCCTCGTGCAGATGGCGCCAGTCGATGCTATTCGAGCCGAGTTTGGAATTCCTTGCTTTCCAACTACGCTTAAGTTTTCATCGTGTACTTCTTATTACTTTTCAATGCTTTGGTATAAGGTTATTATATAATGATTAATTTTATAATGTCCTGCGAAATTTAACTATTGGAATATCGTCGATGATGAAATTATAATGAAAATATACTTACCAGTTTGACCTGAAGTGTCCTTTAATTGTAACATGCTATGAAAAATGTCATGTTTAAAAGTTTTGAAGATTGAAATTCTTATCAAAATAAGAATTTACTGAAAACTTTATCACAGAGCGAGAACTTGTCCATTTTGTAATAATTTAACTAGAGGAATATTAAAAGATTAAGTTAAAAATATTTTTTACGAACCTACTGCTATTCGTGTCTAAGCACATGCTACTGTTTCTACTGAATAAGAATGCAATGTAACATCCATTACCGAAATGACTGTTTTAGAAGTTTATCTCACTTATTTTATGAAAGTTACATTATATGCAATGACATCCATTACCAAATTTTCCTCAAAATTTTTTTAAAATTCAAAATTTAATATATCATTTTATATTTCTTGCTATTTTAAGAAACTTCCTACCTTTTTGCCCAAACAATTCCTCCATACTTTATTTGCTCAGTCCGAAAGCATTCCGAATAATTGCATTTCCCTTTTTACAAATGAAAATATATAGGTGGAAGCAAAAAGAGTGAAAAAAAAAAGGTAAAGGCATTTCAGTCAATTCTTTCGCTCAATGTAACTTTCCTTCTTTCGTTCCCTTTCGAGCTTTACATCGCTCTGCAAGAGGGGCTATCCTACGTCTCGAGTCGTAGTAGCCGTTGAACGCTCGCCTGGTCCATAAAGTTCACTCTCACTCTCCCTCCCTCCCTCTCTCTTTCTCTCTCTCGGCCCAAGCTTCGAATCACTTTTTCTCTTAGTCCCTCTTCTTGTTCCCTCTTTCGTCCCTATACCTTGGCGTTAAGGTGCAGAGCCACTCTGGCCCCTTACCCACTCGGCCGAGCATCAATAGGAATGCCATTTGAAGGCGCTCTAAGAAACTGCTAATAGACTGCTCTTTTTTGCCCGTCGAGGAGTGCCCCGCCGACGCTATACAGAACGAATGGAAACGGACGAATTGCGACGTTGCTGCGGGCTGCAGCAGGAGAGGGAGATCAGAGAGAGAGTGAGAGAGAGAGAGAGAGGCTTTGTATATATGTATAATATATAGAAGGAGGTGGAGAGGAGAAGGGGGATTGGGTAATGCGTGTGAAGGGGCGCGAGAAACGAATGCGAGAAAAGATGAAACAGAGCAGCGATCGTGTTTTTTCATTGGATTGAATCTCGCGATAAATCTGCACTGCCTGCTTCGTTCTTTTCGTTTTCTTTTCTTATTTGCGACTTCGTCTTTGCGCTTAATCTTCTTTTTTTTGTGTACGTGCGCGTCTTGCAAGTGCACGAGTGACTTTCCCTTTTTTTTTTCGTCTTTTAAAGTTCTAAAAGTTTCCAGAGTTACTTGAATGAAGTTTTGCTTGCATAAAGTGTATACGAGAAGGTAATGATGAATTTCAAATATTTTCGTCAAAGGATATATTTTTCCCTTTCACAAAATTTTGCGATATTCCCGACAACAGGAAATAATTCATAACAATAGATTGCAATTGAAAATGCAATTATCAATTCATTACAAATGAATTTTTTATTTATAATTTCAATTGCAATTTCATCATGTAAAATATTCTTTGAAGTCCGTATACAAAAAAGGGAATAATGAACAATTTAATATTTTATGCATCGATAGATTTATATAAAAGCTGCTTTGTTCAGGTAGGATAATTTACAAAATCATATTAATATCGCTGCTTTATTACAATAAGAACAGATATATTTGAAAATCATTGTATTAAAACCATAAACGGTATCAATTTAACTTAATTTATTAATTTATGACCAAAATCACTCAAGCTAGAGTTTCAAAATTGTTTTCTATTTTATCGATATCTACAATATAAATAATGACATGAACTGATTTAGTTGGCAATGTTTCAATAACTACACCAAATACATAATAAAAAATATATACATATATTAATTAAACTTTTGCCCATTCAATTTTTCTGGTATGAATAAGGTAAATGTCCCAATTTCTGCTCACATAGTATTTTTTTCTGTTATATGTTTTTCGGAATATTTCCGCGAATATTTTAATAGTTTAGAAAGAAAACATTTGATATTTGAATTAACATAAAATATACGAGGCTATTAGAAATAAGAATTCTATGTAAAATTGGTACATTCTCCTTACATATTTTTTAAGATCTCAAACTATTAATTGCTATTAGTAAATTTTTGCAAAACGCTAATATTAATCTTAATTGAAGAGAACAGCGAGTTCAAGACTCAACAATAGCGCTAAAAATTAGAAGGTAAAGAGCCATCGAACCTTCAAATCTCTTCGCATAATCTCCAGATTACCATTTTAAGCGGTCGGAAAAATTTTGCAATCCCACTCGGGAGGGTCTAGAAGCAGCAGCAGCATCGCTGCAAAAAGCGAAAATCTCCCGATTCAGCGAAAAATCCATCCTCTTCAACTCTTTCCGCCGGCAATTTTTCTCTCCACCCACTGGAGCTCGCGCGGGTGGCGGCGCGCGAGTCTCCTCCTCCATCCTACTTTACAAGCCACACGTGGTTTACCGAAATCTTCAGGAGAGCGCTCGCGCGTATATCCCCAAGGTAAGCCTCTCTCTCTCTCCTTCTTTCCATCGACAGCGACGTCTAGTGCTGCACACACATGGGCAAGGAAGGCGCACTGGGAGATGGACCATTAGCAGGATATAAGGGCCGAGAACCCTTCGTTATACTGCCTGCGCGACTTTATTTTACGCCCCGCGAATGGCTGCCAGAATAATCCGGTGCGCTTTTCCTGGATTTCCCGGGCGCGATACACTCACACATAACTGCGACGGTATCTCCTTCTTTCTTCCTGTATATATCCTTATCGGAAACTCTGGACGGCTTCTGTGTGGCGCAAAAGCTCAGGGCACGTATAGCCGGAATGTCTTATGTGAGGAGGGGGAGATGCCGATCGCACATGTACGGAGTTCGCTGTGCGCGAGTATAAGTCGGATGCGCTTACATAGAAGCCGAGGTACAAATTCAGTGCGGATCGATGCTGCGAGGAAGACGGGCGATTCCGCTTCCATGCGAATAAATCTTCAATTACAAGGTAACGATGGTCTAGTTCCGGTTTAGCGGGATCGATTCAGATACTTGCGAGATGTGCTTTATTGGATGAGTGTATAATCGGTTGAAATCGTCCTGGAAACAAACAAGACATGCATATTATTGAGATCTAGATGTATGATGTATCGTAACTTGTATGTAAATCAAGCATTAAAATTCAACACACGTACATGTAATTATCGACATGACGAGTAAAAACACTGTAACATTCTGAATTGTTAATCCCTTCTTATAAAATTTGAGGCTGAAACAGAAAAAAAGCATGCTCCAGGGTATTGAATCGTTACTTCTATTAGCATATTTTAAAATAATTTAGAATTAATAAAGCAGCTTAGAAAATTCTCTGTTAAATATTTAATCCTCTATATATTATTTTGACAGGCAGTTCATTTATTTTGACTTAAAAGACATGAATTAATGAGAGCAAAAAGATTTATCAAGCTTATATAGGGTTACAATCAGAAAATAATAAGGGATTAACGTTAATGATACTGTCGGAGAACAATAGGAAAGCTAAGAAAAGGAAGAATAAGTAATGTACAATAATTTAGGTAAATCGAGAAGAATAATAAGACGAAAGAATGTAAGAAGAAAGCAGATTTAGTTACAGAAATAATGGGCGGGGGTTGAAGAGAAAAACATTGGTAGGATGTGTAGACTTTTATTCGCTGTCTTCGGTAACTGTCAGTATATTCCTTTACGATTCCTTTATTGCCGAACGACTAACTCTGCGTAAGACTTTGTGTCTTACGGCGATCACGTCACGCATCGTAGTATCGTCACTTTACTGGACCATTTTCGGTCTTGATCTTCGACACGGTAAAATGAGAGAATTAGCGGTATCTTGTAGCTTAGCGCTGCTTTTACGACCAAATAAACCAGGACTCGTAATCAAGATGCGAGGCGTTTGTTTTACTGTTTGTGGGCGTCTTCGATAAATTGCATATGCGGATACTAAAACTTTTAACTATACACATCACGAATATATCTTTATTTTCATGACTCGCCGTTATGGAATTTATATCGTTTGACCAACTGAATATATATAGAGTGGACTTGATCACAACTTCTTAATTTAAAAATAATTAGAATTTGAATAAAAATAATTTTTTTCCGTTGAATAACAATATAAAGGCTAGAATCGCTCTAAAAGACTTATTATTATCTTCTACAACATTTCAAAACTTATACGGGTTGAAAGTCACGAATAAAACATAATTATTCGTTAAATAAACAAATATAATATGAGAATATAGTTTAGAAACCGCAGTTTTTATGAATTGCAACAAAAAACGAAATAGTAGAATTGGTGCAGTAAGCTTTAAGGGGGTGTCAAAGTCCTACAGTTACCACTCAAACTGTTTTACCGATCGGATATGAATAATTAGTAATAACTAAATAAATAGGTAAAATTATGCAAATCCCAAATACAGGTGCACTACCTCTGTGAATTATCTATCAC
>UELU01147535.1:41241-52835 GCA_900490025.1 Megastigmus dorsalis
GGGGTTGAAGAGAAAAACATTGGTAGGATGTGTAGACTTTTATTCGCTGTCTTCGGTAACTGTCAGTATATTCCTTTACGATTCCTTTATTGCCGAACGACTAACTCTGCGTAAGACTTTGTGTCTTACGGCGATCACGTCACGCATCGTAGTATCGTCACTTTACTGGACCATTTTCGGTCTTGATCTTCGACACGGTAAAATGAGAGAATTAGCGGTATCTTGTAGCTTAGCGCTGCTTTTACGACCAAATAAACCAGGACTCGTAATCAAGATGCGAGGCGTTTGTTTTACTGTTTGTGGGCGTCTTCGATAAATTGCATATGCGGATACTAAAACTTTTAACTATACACATCACGAATATATCTTTATTTTCATGACTCGCCGTTATGGAATTTATATCGTTTGACCAACTGAATATATATAGAGTGGACTTGATCACAACTTCTTAATTTAAAAATAATTAGAATTTGAATAAAAATAATTTTTTTCCGTTGAATAACAATATAAAGGCTAGAATCGCTCTAAAAGACTTATTATTATCTTCTACAACATTTCAAAACTTATACGGGTTGAAAGTCACGAATAAAACATAATTATTCGTTAAATAAACAAATATAATATGAGAATATAGTTTAGAAACCGCAGTTTTTATGAATTGCAACAAAAAACGAAATAGTAGAATTGGTGCAGTAAGCTTTAAGAGTTCATTATTAGGTTTGCAAGAGAATACGTGGAATCCAATTATTGAAAGTGATTGAACTGCATAAAAATTATTGGGATTCGTCGCTCGCAAATGGTAGAGCTTACAGATAGCAAATTATTTTTATACTTTTTTCTTTTAATTGCACAACTTAAATGTAGTAAAATATTAATATTTATGTAATAAATGTTACAATATATATTATAAATAATTATACATATATCAACAAATGTGGGACATATAGAACTCAATCTGAACAATATGCGAAGATTATAAACAATCTTACGTATACTAGAAACATAGAGAGATAATAATGACTCCAATTATACTAAGTGCTATTAGTTTTTGCTAAATTTTCATTCACACCACATCATCTAGCAAATAATTCCAGGCATCTAATCGTCACACGCAAAAAAATTATTGCCATCAGAACACCAAAGAAAAGTTTCGTTCCATCTGTATTAATTGACCTCAGCAGGCATCAACACAAACATCACCCCTCGTCTAAGTAATTCATTAGAAAAATGTGTATCCTCGCCGCCGACAAGAAAAGCAAAACTTCAGCTCATCGCTTTCCCCGCCTAAAACTATCTTTTTTTCTTTCTCGCGAGCCCACGAGACTGATACAATTTAATAAGCAGTCCCGAAAATGGATCGTGATAAACGTATGGGCTTTATTTGTCCGCGTGTACATAGAGGACAGCTCAGGCCGACACATAGAGAGACAGCACATATCGCGCGAAACAAGCGCGAAAAAAGGAGGGAAAGCAAAAAGGGACAGGGGAGTGTTAGGGGCGCTGAAAACGTCAGAAGCGTCGGCGCAGCAGAACCTCGCTTTGTCCGCCTAAGATAGAAAAACAATATTGTTGTTTCATCGGTAAGTCCCGGCACGTCGCTGAAAGTGACGCGAGCGTACGAGCGGGTAGCGTCCGTGTTCGGCTTCTCTCTCTCTCTCTCTCTCTCTCTCTCTCTCTCTCTCGCACTTGCCTCGTTCGTCGTGGTGTCTCCCGGTACAGGGGACACAAATTGGATTATGCTCGCTGAAGCCGCGGTGGCAAGCCAGCTTGGGGGAGAAGAAGAGAGCTCGGGCTTAGGACGACGAGGATGAGAAAGATGAGAGTCAAAGGGAGGGAGGGAGAGTGTCGAAAAACGGGAAGGAGGATAGGATAGCGCCCAGGGACGGAGAGCGAGAGAGGAAAGTATACGTGGCGAGACAGTGGAGCAGGTGAAAATATTTTTGTTGCGAAAATTTGCGAGAAGTTGGACACTTTTGTATGACAGACGCTACTGAGAAAACAACGCCGGGGAATGAGGTGTCGTTTGTTTAAAGGCTTGACCTTCTGGCATTTCAGTTGGGTTACGTGAAAATAATGATTATAAACATTTAGACTTGTTTATCTCTATTCATTTTTTAATTGCTTTAGTTGGACCAAATTAATATAAATCTTTGAACTAGACTATGAACACTTGGATGAAGGGACATTTTACTACACTATTTATTGAATATATATAAATATTCTTTTTATGCCTATTAAAGGATTGTGCAGGTCATTGTTTAAATCTTTAAAAATAAATATTTTAAATAAACTTGCTGAATTATACAGGGTGTCCCATTTTAAAAGCTGCACTTTCTTTTTTTTTAGAAATGCATTTTCTGAACAAATGTTGTTCGGTTTCAAGGAGGCAATGTCAAGATTTGTAGATGATTACTTATTCGAAGTGGTGAATTGATCTATTTGAACAATAAATTACACTTTTAATTTAAATGGCCTATTTTTTACTTCAGAGTTGAAAAGGGTGGGAAATATTAGGTTCAAAAAATATTATTGGTCGCAGGATCAATTCTGAAGTAAAAAATACAACTTTTAATTAAAAAAGAAGTAGACCATCAAATAACCTTGGCATTGCATCCTTGAATCTGAACAACTTATGTCTGTATTTTTTTCAGATAATGCATTCATAAAAAGTTATTCAGGTGCAGCTTTTAAAATAGGACCCACAGTATAAGTCTAGAAAATCACTAATCCACGGTGACTGTTCACTGATTCGCTGCTACAACAGGTGCTACAAGTCCAAACTTCCACTACCAGTCACTAGCATGTCCTCGAGCATGTCACTAAGTCAAAAGTTATAATATTATTCAATTAATTCGTAGGTTAAACTAAATTCACGATAATGATATAACAAGTATGTTGTTTGCATTTAGCATCTTTGCGGATGTCACTATACTATTATATACTTACAGATAGGATGATTGATTGATGTTCCTAGTGTCTAAGACAGTACAGTCAATACGTATAGGTTGACCCTGACCGACAAGCGACGAATGAAATTTTTTGGCTCTTACTGTCCCCGAGAAGTGATAAGCGGAAGATACAAGTGTCTTAAGGAAGTGACAACTTAATTTCGCGTGGATGCTTTATCTTTGCATGAATTGATGCTGACTTCGTGCCTCAAGAAATGTACAGCTAGCAGAACATGTATGTATTTATTGATTGACTGCATTAATACTTCTATTTTAATCTGTGATTAATAATTAAAAACTTATTTAATGCAGATCGTTTATTAAATAATTTAATAAAGTTGTTTCACTGACTCAAAGATATTATTAAAACTTTTCTACTTCACATAAAACATAATTGAATCTTGAAATAGCAAGTTCAGTATAGGCAAACCGATATATTGTCATACATTCCCATTTGAAATTTTCACACTGATATATATACATTTATATGTATCACAGCAATGTTGCAATGATATTAATCCAAGCACAAATATCCACGACATTTCTATCACAGCAATATTACGGTAATACTTCTGTGATATAACTGTAATATTTCTGAGATTCTGCAGCATGTTGCAATGTGATATTACAATATTCTCGTAATGTATCTATATATATTTAAATTTAATTATTAATACACACACATGCACGGACGCACGCCACCACACACACATTTTCTAAAAACATTAAAATATGAAAATATGATACAAAAATCCTTAACACATTTTTAACAGGTATTTAGAAAAACTTTCTTTTACTACTACAAGCCTTTCTCTAGGAGGAAGTAATTGCTCATAAATTATCTAAAAAATTTTAATAAATAATTTTTAAATTTGATATGTTCTTTAAAGTTTATATTAGTCATCTGTAGGATAGAACGACCAAAAATAGACTTCCAAAAACACGTTATCACATTTCGTTTACATATAGAGGCATCTGATCGGCATGATATTTTGCGTCTGAGATAGGGTTACCTGTCTTACTAATGAGCCTAGCAGGTAATCGAATGCAATATTCAAATTTTTCCTCTTTTTCAATATATTTCCAATATGTTTCTCTCATTATTCTCCTTAAATTCGATTTTACTAAGGTTTATTTTCTTACATTCGTCACGTGGTGGTCATCCAACACAGAAATTAATGAGTTTAATCATGGCTCAACGTGGTCAATTGATTGATCTTTCAAGCAATAGAGTCTTATGTCTATGAACTAGCATTAAATCACAAAAATGCCTGAATGTTGCCAATGCTCGTGTCTGTTAGAACTTCCGTTCTCTTAGGAGCGAGCCTTGGAGACACCTCTCTCTAAATATTTCTTAGACATTTTTACATTTCTACCACTAGATGGAAGCCTATACTTGGCATCCATAAGCACTTTTTCCCATTTCGTTTATATATATAGAGGCACCTAATCGGTATTAAATCGATTCAAAATTTTTACATGATTTTTGTTATACATTTAATGTTATATTAATATAAGTGTTAAAAGTTCCGTATTATTTCGATTTCAAGCGCCATCTCGACTTGGCTGGATTTGATTTAAATCGGGGTACTGCTCGTGCTGCTGGCCCTTCTGTATTACCTAGTTCTCCTGGTGGTATTGGTAGTGCTGATTTTGATATTTGTAAATTTGTGGTAATGGTTTTACTGGCGTAACCGGATGGGTCCATCCACAGTTGGTGGAGTTAACTGGCTCATGGTGGTGGCCGTTTGAAATATTATTGATTGCGTTGGATGGATGGTTCAGAATCTGACTTATGGAATTGGTAAGCTGCTCTATGTTGGCGGAAGAAAAAGAGTGATTCAACGACATTGTATAAATCCGTGAACTACATCCATCAACGTTTACATCTATAACTTCTTTAGATAATCTATTTAAATCTAGGATAGTTTTTAAAATTTTTTCTTTGCCTATTTCTTTCAGAGTTTCGAATAACATATTATTGACACGAATATATTTTCCATTTTTGCATTGAAATAAGGAGGCAGGATCGGTAGCGCAACATACATTCCACATAATTTTTGTTCGCCAGCATGATTCCTAAGTGGGCAACCCGTCTCAAA
The DNA here is from genome assembly GCA_900490025.1 of Megastigmus dorsalis. Lineage (NCBI taxonomy): Eukaryota > Metazoa > Arthropoda > Insecta > Hymenoptera > Megastigmidae > Megastigmus > Megastigmus dorsalis. The sequence goes on from UELU01147535.1 coordinate 46,292, forward strand.
CACGTCAAAAAAGAAAAAAAAACATTGGTAAAACAATCTTTTCTTCATTTAATCACAATTGTGCCTGAAATCAATTTAATAGTGTTGTAGTATCTTCACACAGTTGTTTAAAATAATTGGCCATTTTATCGTATAATCCAGGAGTTTTGAAAATGGCTTTTGTAATGAAACATTTGCTATACATATTCTTTTTTTTTCCGCTTTTACATGATCTTTATCAATCTCAATTTCAATTATTTCTGGAATAAATAAACTTTCTTGTTTGTACATGTGTTTCTATGATGTTCCAGGGGGTTGCCGTCGGTATCCACTTGACCCATGTGCACCGCGAGATTGCTGCTCAATCAGACTTTGCACATCATACTTATTAGAGATATATTACAGCTATTTAAAGATATCAGCAATATATTGGAAATATAATTGGAAACATAGAGTATAATGCCCTTTGCTGCAATTTATCCAATATATTGGCAATTGTTTTACAAATATAGTTCCCATATATTAGCAATGCATTGGCAATATCATTCCCATAGAAATTATTGTTTAGTCACGTCGCCGATATGTTACATACTCCTAAATAAAGTATTAATAGTATTCAATCTTTCACTAATTATAAATGTTCAGTTCACGCACGCACGTACTCATGCAGAACTAGATGATCTATTACAAACATATATTACATGATATATGTTTCTAATAGGTCATCGATAATATTATAATATTATAGTAAGGTTACCATTATCATTATCTATTTATTTATAATTTTAATTTTCCGTGTCATTGCTACCAATTTAAAGTTGAAAGAAAATATACTTGCCAGATAGGGCCTTTTTCCACCGAGCCGACGACATGATAAATATATGATATATTACAAAGAACATGTGAGTACTTTTTTAATACTTTAATTTTTTTGTTCTTTGCTATAGGTTACCAAACCTGAAATTAAATTGTAGTAAATAATTCGAATTGATCATATTCTAAATTCGTTTTTCATTTTATAATTTCAACTTTGTAATTTCATAAATCAAATATATAACCCATAAACATAAAAATTATCAGCAACAGCAGTTACACCAGCAAATGCAGTGTCTCCTATATCAGTAACAGCAACAGCAGATGCATTTTGTTCCGCTATAACAGCTCACCTCAGACTTGGAACCTCCCTTTTGTTTTATGTGGTTCCAATAGCTATGTCTGCTTTACGTGGCTATAAGCCTGCTCAAATTACTTACTTTATGAAGCTAAACATATATTTAATTCATTGTTTTGTGCAACACACAATTTTGGGAGAAGGTAGGAAAAATAAATAGAGACAATAATGTGCACAAACACTGCCTTTCATGTTTAAAAAGGTTGCCATTTGGCCTTTATTGTTTTATTTATTGCTCAAGACGTTTTATATTTTACAGAATGGATATAAAACGTCGACTTATGCTATACGTTTAATTCTGTTCGTATATATTACTCTCCGCGCGTATCTTTATCGTATATAAACTCATTTTCGCATGTCCGTTACTCGCTTCGCGCCGGTCGCGTCTTAAAACTCCCAACCGATGGGCCGATATTCCGCGATCGTGTTCATATATATCAACGCGGTGAGCGCCGTTGCTAGCATCATCTCCTCGGGGACGACGAGGAACTACTCAATACTTGCGATCGCGTTATTTTACGTACTGCACAAATTGTGGGGCGCCCTGGTTTTCTGGGAGATATACCCGGTCATTCTCGGACTGGGAGCGTTTTTTCCTTTTGGAATAATCCGCCCCTCAATCAGCAGACTTTTGACCGATCGCGTGCTAATCGCGTGACCGCACGACATTTAAATCGAAACAACACACATATTCCGCGATCTGTTTTCCGCTACTCTAAATCGTGAACTTTTATCGATATCGTATTAAGAATGCCATGCAATTTGTGGGAGACAAGACTCACTTCATTTGCACGACTCGGGACGTTTTTCCCGAAGGATAATCCGCCCCTTTTTCCTTACTTGCGAAAACGTAGAAATTTCCTTCAGTCGAACTTTAGATTGGAATGGTCTTCCTCCCAACACGTGGATCTGCCTGGTCACCGAATTCTCCTGCTGTACCTACTGTTTGCTGTAGGTGCTTCCTCTGAGATGATGGCAGGTGATGGTTGGCGACAAAGTGATTTTCACCTCGTGGCTGTGTTCTTTTATTTCCCACGTTTTCATCTTTCCGAGAAATAATCTTCGCAGATAACCGTATGCGCGTTAATAGAATTTTGTAATTAACCCTTTCACGGTTAGCGCACCTAGACCACGCCGTTATCATCTAATTATGCATGAATTTTTTAATTAACCGTTGCCGTGTAAATTGACGTTAATGTTAATAATCTTGTAACTCGAAGAAAATGATGAATTTGAATTTTTTATTGTTAATAACAATTGAATTGTTATACTAATTATTTACGTAATTATTTAATGCGTGTAGAAAAAAATTATTCCTTTCACTATTTTTGATTCGCATGAATTTACTTTTTATATGTATACACTTTTTATATATATTTACTTTTTATATGTATTTTTTATACTTATTACATGAATACTTTTCCACACCACGCGTTTTAGTAGATCTAATCAATTAAGAAAAGAAGAGAAATCGGTCGCAACGTCAATACATCCTCCAATTGTCATGCAGAATCCTGCGAAACCGACTACAAAAAACCTCCAGAATATCAACCACCAAAGTATCTCGTCGGCAATCTTGTCCCGGACATTCCCGGCAGCGACCACCATTATCGCATCGGCTCGGACAACTTTATGCATACCTCCGGCCATCGCGGAATGCCACTGTACGAATCCTTACAGCCCGTCTATATTCGCCCATTAAAAAATCCACTCTCAACGTCCATGCACCGGCCGCAGCTTCAATGCTTCGACCATGGAGCGTCTTTGTCCGCGGTATTCATGCACCGGCTTCCTTGGTCGAATTCGCGAGAGGCCAGCAGACACAGAGAAGAGCGAGAGAGAGAGGAAGCCATTATTTCCGCGGCTCCGAATTTAACAGTGAACTCGAGCGACGGCTAGCTGCTTCGTCCAGCGCGGACAATGGCCAGTCCGAGCCTCCTCTAACCCCCCAACCCCCTGTATACATATAATACTACCACACTAACATTCTCGTATGTATACATATGCATATATAAACGCTATCTGGATGCTATACATGAGTGTGTGTGTGTGTGTGTGTGTGTGTGTACATAGCGGTTACAATATGACTGGGCTGGCGTGGGGCCAGGACACTTTGGAATTGCTGGATACTTCGGGAATATAGGCCTGACTTCCGACTGTGTGAGAAAGAGAGAGAGAGAGAGAGGGAATTTTGCATGTTCTGTAATACGCTATATTCCAATGGTCTTTTTGTTTCGCTCTCTCTCTCTCTCTCTCTCTCTCTCACTCTCTCTAAGGTGTGCGTGAGCAAAGGGACCGTCTGGCAAGCCGCGAGTATTTATCTGCATTGTTTCATCGAAAATACATAGGTGCATTACGGCTAAGTATCAAGGCGTGCCTCTTATCGCGCTTTTTGATATCGCGCGCAACCGCGCGAGAGACTGAGCCTAATAACGCGATGTGACGGCGGTATACTCGTTGTGCAGTACCTCTACGTGTGCGGTCGGAGCTCAGAAAAGCCTGGCCTGTGAGACGACGTCTTTAACGAGTCGCGATTTTTTCTTTTTTCATTTGTTTGGATTCAGTTTGGGTTTACGTTGCATTTAAATATTCAAAGAGGATTGACACATTTTTATTATTGTATATAGTAAAAATTAATTGAAATTTTTTTCAAAAAGTTATTTTGCATGCACTTTTGTGAACTCGAACTTATAACTAATTTATTGAAGCATACCTTTGAACGCTATATTGTGAACCAAATTAAGTCCTCTATCTTGTGACAAATAACGTCAGTTGCAACAGATAATTATGCTTCGCAAATAGTCACCGTTATTACAAAGACTCAAAAATGTATGTTCAATTATTTAAAACGAAAATCCTTTATTCAAATAAACGGAAAAAATAACCAAGAGTACAGATGTAATATTCAACATTTCACAAATCTGTCATATTTTCGCCGAATACTACGTACAAATGAATTATTGACGGATGCGCGCGATCCTTGCACGCCCGTAATATTCGGCGAAAATTTTGCACCGGGCAAATCAAATTTTTACGGCAATCACATATAAAAGTTCGGTGCCTTTTCGGTCGGCGAAACGTCCGGGACGCGCGTTTTCAATAATTCACGCGGTAACATAATTGACTTTGAAGCCCTCGCATAATTTTTAACGCGCTACGGATAATATTCGAACGCCGTGCGGACGAATTCGGCCGATATAACTCGGGAAAATTGCGAGCGTGCATATGTGTGTGCGCTCAACATCGCAATTCTGCCCAGAGACGAACTCGTGAATTTTGCGGACTCATCGTTTATTTACGTCCACGCCAGTATCGCGCGGTATTTCCAAACGTAGTAATTTTCGGCCGAATCAATAGTTTGCTTTCGCATAATTACACGTACTGTTGCTGGGACTTAAATATCAGGTATTTAATTTCATCCAAGATGCTAATTTTTGTCTCTGATATATAATTAGAGCTTTTTTTTATTCAAAATGAGTGACACCCTGTTTTGTGAGACGTACGGACGAAGCGTATTACGGTAGTTTCTTTTAGATTAACAGGCTAAGTAAATAGTCTAGTTACAGTTTTTTATATACAGTTATAGGTTTATGAAATAAGTTCGAAGGAAATTATTTTTGAATGCTTTATAGGCAACAATCTGATGTTATCAAACTTCAGTTCATGCACATGCAGGAAAGTAGTCGATTTCCATACTAGTAGTGAGCGAATGCCAAATATGGACAACTCCACAAGTGAATGCAGATCTAGAATTGTCCATATCCTCCAGAATTTGAATTTCGCAGTAAACGAGAGAACTGACTTTCTTCCATTCTCCATCCGTGTGAATTTCAATATTTCACGTGACAATACTTTCTCTATTTCGCCAAAATCGAAGAGATCAGATCTGCATACTACATATATACAGAAATAGCAAAGCTGCCAAAATATGGAGATATATCAATTTATTTAAAAGGAAAGACGTCTACTCGTCTTTGTCGCTTTTCCTATATCTTTAAACTTCTGATTTATTTAATATATTTGTTCACTGATATTCCAGTGATTGCTGCGGACAAACAAAGGACAAAGAAAACGAAAATGATTAAATATTAAATTATTGATTATTAACTTTCCAAAGGAAAAGAAAATATTAATTATTTTTAAAAAACGGACAGCGCTATTCAACTGCTATCGGTATACAGCTTGGCCTACTCATTTACCTCCACCTATCTGTTAACACTTTCATATAAATGTTTTCCTACTTTTCACTTATCGCACCTTTTCACCTCCTCCTCATAAAAACCATTTGGTAACAAGATTTCTTGACAGAAGTGACATTTATTATTTAAATTTCCTACATGATATATATATATAAACCAGAATAGTTAAAATTGAAAAAAAACGGCATACTTATTTATCGCTGAATTATTGTGCCTATTTGCTTCTTCAAAGTAGTTATTTTATTAAACTCATTAAAGTATAATTCTTATACTCTTATTGTCAATTCGTATAATTCGAAAAAATAGATAATGTAAATGATCTAATACTTGAATTGTACCAAATATTGTATTATTCCTACAAAGTATTGTGGCAACTGAAAACTTATTCTTTAGACAGTAATGTGAAGACCCACATCTTTTTCTAGGTCACTTCAAGGAACAAAATACTTTTTCGTTCAAGAGACTTTCTCAATTAGGATTTGTTGCTAGAAAGTTTGAGTAAGATTGTTTCGGTAAACCATCAACGTACACTTCAACTCTGTGCAATTCGAGTTTTCCTCTTTCTGTTAAAAACTTGTACGATGTTTTCCAGCTTGCTCTTCTCAATATATATATAAATAAAACATTGTTCTGTCATTATAACAACAAAAGCATTCTTTTTCAATTGCCTCAAGGTAAACACTTTTTAACACAAAACTATTGAAAAAAATGGTTAAACAGATATTTTCTAAATGTTTAAAACCGCAAAGTAACAGTTTGATCCAGACTATGTATATATAAATCAGGCATCCGCACAAAAATCCATACTACGCTAAAGTATGCAGTCTCCTAGTAGCAAAGAGAGAGAAAGAGAGAGATGGAGTATTAAATCAGTAGCGCATATAGTCTTGATTACAGGACAAAACATTCCTGGGCCGCGGGCACAATTCGCCAACTAAGGCTCGCCTTGTTACCAGTTACCTTCCCGTTCGGTGCCAAAAAGAAGCCGTCGACGCAGCAGCAGCAGCAGCAGCAGCAGCAGCGCATTTAGGGGTTAACATAATGACTCACAGCCCATTCCGTCCAAAAGCATGTCTGAGACAAGGCGCGCACAAGCGTTCCAAGGTACAATTCAGGGACTTTCGAAGGAATTCAAGCGGCTGGGCGATATTAACGCTGACCCGACTGTATACTCGGCACTTTCCCTTAAACCTCC
>UELU01147537.1:1732-24990 GCA_900490025.1 Megastigmus dorsalis
ATATTACCCACCCATTTGAATAAACTACTCTACTTTTTGTAGAATCCAAACACGCAACAGATACAGCCTAATTAGTTTTTAAACGTTAATTTAAATTTATTTAATTATTAAATTTAACTATTAACCTAAAATTGTTTGTTAATTTTTTACATTTTCTTATATTAATGTATATTATAGTGCGTGATTGAATAAATTTAAATGAAGTTAAATGTACCTCTTGCGTTTTCGGACTTTAAAACGTAGAACAGTAAGTAGAATGACAACATCTTACGGAGATTTTCCTTAATTTTTATATAAAACATAATAAAATAAATTGTGTTAGATGGCATTGTTTTTACATCAAATGAAAATCGCCCTTCAACATCGGGAAATGTTTTCTCATTATAGGGTTAATTGTGCAGCTGGACTTACATGTTTTTTTCATTAATATATATTTTTCTCTTATAATCATCATAATAATCAATTTAAAATTTAATTAATGTTCATATTAATTATGAAAAAAAATATATTATGTAGTAATTATAAGCCTATGAAAAAAATTTCATTAAATTTTAACTATTATTTTCGGAAAAATAAAATATATATCATACCATGACATTTTCGATAATAAAAAGAGTGACATATCTTAACTTATAATATCGCAAAATGTAGACAATTAAAACCTCTTTCAAATTCATTTTTCAGATGTAAAAAATTTTAACAAGAACGGTAAAAAAGCTAAATAAAGTAATTATTAAAAATTTATTTTTCATCATAAAATAAAATAAAAACATCAAATAAAAATAATTATTTTTGAGCGGACATACGACAAAAAAAAAACAAATAAAATTAAAGGTTATACATTAAAATCGGTCTATTTAATCCTAAGATATATTGGTACACATATATTGGTTAGATTTAGATTGTATTGTCAATATTTACATATAATATATCTGTAAAAAATCACCAGAAGTTAATTTAAATTGTGAAAATTAATCTAGCCTTAGATTTTTCTATTTTTCTATGATTCAAATCATTACTGCGGCAAAATTTGATGATTTTTGTGGAATCATTGTAGGTACTATTTTTAGCTGTGCATGGTAGGCTAAAGAAAATTTTTTTCTGCTAATAGTAATGCACATACTTTTCTCAAATTTTATGACCAAAAAGTTTTTATCTCAATTTTTAAAGTCAAAAAAGTTTTGATCTCAACTTTTTAAATAAAAAGAATTCTATTTCAAATTTTCGGGTCAAAAAACTTACTATCTCGCGAACACGTTTACTTCTTTTGCAGAAAATAATTCTTTCCTGCAAGGATAGGTATACCAAAGATCTTTCAGTCTTTATTTAATAAAATTTTTCATATCCACATTTATGCAATTTCAACTATCTGCAAGTTGAAACAAAACCAGCGCTGGCGCATTCCAGTGATGATCGCGATGCAAGATAAGACAGTCACTGTTCGCGCTTCACGCTCGCATCTTGTTGCTGTCTCTACAACTGGTTCCACTGTTATTTTGAAATGAATCGCTCCTAGCAAAAAATGTTCAAAAGAAAAATGTTTCTCTTTTTGTGCTCTACAACTTTTACATTGTAGTATGTTACGATACAACTGCGGTAAGTAGCACTTTACGGCAGGGCGCGTATTAGCTAAACGCCGTGCTTTGAAGGGCTGATTATGGCACGAGTATCGTACAATATTTTATAGCACTCGGTACGCTCGGGCCATCACTTCAGGGTGACATAAAGGGTTACTTACGACACGGATAGGCGTGACATAAGTGCGAATTTACGTCACGCAGAGCTATAAAAAACCAAAACAGGTCTTTTTTAACCTCATTTAAGCGTTTTAACCGTTTTTCTACTGTTATTTTTAAATGAATCGCTCCTTGCAAAAAATCTTCAGTAGATAAAAGTTCTTTTTTATGCTCTACAACTTTTATATTTGAAACTTCTACATGAAAAATTAATATTTTTTAAGTTAATGCACAAAAAGACGTCATTTTAAGCCAATTTGAGCGTTTTTGACCGTTTCTTCACTATTATCTTGAAAGAAATTGATATTAAAGAAAAGTGTTCAACAGAAAAAAAAGTATTTATTTTAGTTCTTAGACTTTGTTTTTTTAACACTTCATGAAAAATTAATTATTTTTCATGTTATAGCTAAAAAACGATTTATCGTAATTTTGAAATATGTGCCATTTCGAAGCCTTTCGATGGGTATGGCTTAAAGTAGGATTATTTCTATTCTATAACATAATAAGGAAATGTCCAAAGTTTCAGCTAGATCCGTCCAAAAATCGCGGTAAAAATCCATTAATTTGATATAAAAATCCATTAACTTGATAATATGTACAGACATACATCCTTGTACAAAAAAAACTTGCTCATAGCATATTTTTATCATAAAAGAAATTTGGTTTGAACTTAAAATATGTGACTTTGGAAAACCGACACTTTTTACGATAATGAAAATACAAGGCACTTCAGTTTAGCGGTCGCGCCTAAAAACGTATGTTCGCTGAAAATGTATAAGAATGTATATATAGTAAGTATGCATAAGAATCTTTTTAATCTGAAAAGTTAAGATAAAATCTTGTTCCATCGAGTCGACGGTAAGTTAACATCACACCTGCACAGTTTGGCGGTTGATCACATTTAAGTACTTGTTTCAACAAGCGGTAATTAATAAAATATTCATATAAGTAAGACAAAGGCTAATTAAGATCTATATATTAATCATGTATTGACTAAAAAACTATATTCTCGAACAGGCCCCGAGAGAGAAAGTAGTAGTTTCGACCCTCTAGGCAAAAAAAAAGCATTTTATTAATTTTGATTTATGATCTTGTCAATACAAATACATAATTACACATATATGCAATATATAACTGTTACTACTTGGTGGTGAATATAAAATTAGAAAAGTCAGAAGGGTGAGATAGTAATATACGCTTAATAAAAGTCATCAAGTACAAGCAAAATCTTAAGTACGTATAATAGTACTGTTGAATAACAAGCTGGAACTAGAATATTGTTTGCTAAGAGATACTTATAATGGATAAAGGTGAGATATTTTTTAAGCTACTTTATATTTCCAACCACCTTTAAAAGAGACACAGCAAAGTCGACGATCCGAAGTTTGAGAAGACAGTCGGTAATGAGTGTATCTTTTATTGGTAGTAAGTTTTCTTTCTCTTAAAGAGCCGACAAGGCACTGTTACGGATTGAACAGTTAAGCAGTTAAAAAGGAAATTTTCGATGACTTATGTTTCCTCGGAAAACTATACGGGGATTGTTTATTGTTCGCTGTTTTTACCCTATGGCTGCACGATGACTAAGTGTTTGTGATGTAAAGTGCGAAAGATTGCTGAGGTGATTGATCTCTCTGAGGGTGAAACTTTTGTCAGCCACTTGTGTTATGGTTCTTAAGCGACATTATGACATTTCAGGGCAAGATTAACATACCACCAAAAGTACCAGTAAAAAGATGCAAACCTTTATTTAATTATTTTTATAATACGATTATCAATGTTAACGATTGAACATCAGGCAAGCTATTTTAAATCCTTTTTTAAAGAATTTATTTGATATTTAAAATAAAAAAAATTACATTATGTTCTATTTATAAAAGTATTTGGGGTTGCAGGCCACAATTTATTATAAAATCATTTTATTTTAATTACAAATAATAAGTCAATGCCTGGATATTTTTTCAGATTTGTAGTACAATTAGAATATCGCAAAATGTTTAAGCAGTACATTTTGAATAAAAAAATGCATTATTTTTTATAAAAAGAATTATCTTTAATGCTTTATTATTTCACAAATATCAAATTATAGGTAGTTGAAGATTTAAAAAAAAAGCTTAGGTACTACAAGTGTATATCTTTAAAATCTTGAAAACGTAATCATAAGTGCCTACAAATTTGTTCGCGCCGCTTTAAGTGTTAATTACTTAAACTTTATGAACTTTCAAACAATTTTAAATTTCTAACGAGATGAGTACGTAGAATTTTACATAAATATTCATGCTTTAAATTTTTTACTTCCAGGTTGTGCTGTAATACTACTTGTTCACCGGTGGCTCTGCTCTGGACCATGTTTATTATTAGCTTGTTATATAATTATAGCATCGATAATAATTGTAATTGTGGGAAAAGTATTCACTACTTATTCCTTATATTAGAACTGATCACGTTCTTGAAGTTCAATCGAATAACTTTTTGTGGGGTTCTTATATATTGTGGAGCTATTCACTGTGCTTTTTCTCATTAGATCAAATATAGAAGCAGAGTTTTTTCTGAGAGATATGTTTTTATGAAAGATAGAATAAGCAACTTCTAAAAGATAATCTTATCTGTTTATTGTCTATTTGTAGATATTGCTTTTAAGGTACGTACACGTTTCTGATGTTAAAATTGAACGATATTTCTCTTGGACTCTATTTAGATTGAACTGGACTTCTATATGCATTAGATTCGACTGCCTTATTCGGGAGAAAATACAGGTAGCTATTAGATATATTTTTACTTAAATTCTTTCTTACAAGCGATATCCAAGTTGAATACTACCATCATTATTGACTAACACATTCTTAAGTCAACATTATAAGAGAAATATTCACGCAACCTTAGCTCGGATTCCGGCTAATAGGTAAAAGTCTGACTAATGAAATTTCAAAGATACTAAATTCGAATAAACTGTTTAATCAGTACTCGAAAACACTGTGTTCTTTATAAATATTGTTTATAACAACATCATTAATGCATGTCACAAACAAGAGCATTAAAAAAAAGATGTTTGTTAAATTACTAGTAAACTATCATCGTTGAAAGTATCTAGCGTAAGAAATATTTACTTGGTCTTAGCGCACCCGTGTAAAAATTCATTAGCTCCCTTTTTTCTTAAATTGAGTAAATATTAACTTGTTATAAACGCACAATTTTGTTATTAACAAAATTTTTATTCACTGTGCTATGTTTATACTATATGCATTTCAAAAATCCATAGTAAAAAATTTAGAAAAACTTATTTGAAGGATCGATGGGGAAAATTACTCAACTCATTGCTAATATATCTAATATACAAAATGATTTTGGTACTCGCTAAGCTAGTAAGGAATCAGACAATAGTATTGTTTACGATATCTATTTAAATATAATGAATAAAAAGTTCTCCTTGCTTCTCGTGTATATTGATCCAGAAATCAATGTCATATTCTTATTCCTTACTCTTTCGGTTATATCCACGTCCATCCCGCATGTTTCAGCTGCAGCTCGGCTACACCAATGCGACGATAGTCGCGGAGAGCGCGTCATTTAAATTTCTTCATTGCCGACACATACGCATATATATATATACGTATCTACAAATACGCACGCTATATACATTGTATAATTGCGGACCGCGCGAGTGATATTCGACACGAGTGCACGTTATATGGCGTGCTTATGTGTGAATAATATCGGCTGGTAGGGTGATAGAAAAAAAAAGAGAAAAGTGGGAAACGCGGTATAATGAGCGCTCGGTGCCAGCGCGGTATGATGCAGCGGAGGATATAGCGAGTGTCGAGTGCGTATATTATCTCGGACCGCAAGCTGCACCGTCCACGCCGCTGCTGCACACCGACGTATAGCGCTTTAATCGTTTTTCCCGCATCTCACCGGCGCAGTCTTCTACGCGACGCTCGCGAGCTCGCGCGAGAGAGCTACATCATTGTATACCATTTGCCGCTCGTGCCTGGATTGGGCGATCGACTGTGTTTTTTGTGCCTTTCAGTTTCATCCCCTTTTGCGCGGCCTATAGCTTTGGTGGCTCCTTTGCAAGGTAGTTTGGCCATTATTTTTTTATTTTTCTCTTCAATTAAATTTTGATTTGATGAGCTCTTTTTTCTCTGCGGTTGAGTACCTATTTATATACAGTTTTTTCTTTCGGATTAGCGCGAGACGAGAATGATTCAACGAGAAACAATGTGAAATTTATAAGAGAATCTTAATTGGTGAATCATTGGCGTGATGCTGTCAGAGGATGTGTTTCTTTGTTATTTGAAAGAAATTTTCAAATGTTAATTTTTATTTGAAAAACTTACAGGATCTGGGGTTACGGATAACTGGGTATTGTGATTTAGAGCGTTTCATTGTCTTGTCATTTTCCACGGTGCTTCGATGTAGATACTGATTTTAACGTTCGCGCGTGTACTAAACGGAACAAACCAAACTCTTTTTTTCTGTAAGTACTTAGTCTTGTTTCAAAAGATCCGAATTAAATATTTTTATTTCATCAGCGACAAATGTATCGTGATTTAGAAGTAAGCTCTCACTTTAATGACTACCTGTCAATGCAGTAAGTAGCTTATTACTTTGAACACGGCAGTATAAGGAATAGTGTACGTTTAAGATTGGATATTGGAAAATTGGTGCCAATTACTATTTTTCATTATTTCTATAAATAAAATTCGGTTTTATATCGTAGCAGATCATGGAAAGTTTTACATGGAAAACTTGTATGCTAATTCATGTAGTGATAAGCAATTGATAAATTGCAAAAAAGATCTCATAAAGTTTTTGAATAACGTTGTGTCGATGTTGGTTACATCGGAGATTATTGATAAATGTAAACGTTATGACTGGGAATACAGAGGCCAATGTCGAAAGGTTTGTTATTTAAATGTCAATTCGAGATTTTTTTTGCTAATTGAGATAACAACGCAGATATTGTGAAATCATCATTTGCATTGGAATGCTTTGCATCGAGATAGGTATAGTTTCTTTTTTAAACCTAAGTTTAACTTAGACGCGCTAAGTATTACGAACTAGATTGAAAAAATATAAAGTTTAATCGAAGTGTATTTAGATTAGATAAAAAATGTATGACTGATAACAAAGATCTTAAAATATAATATAATGAAGAAAGGAAGATGATTGATGAGCAATATTGATGATAAGAGTTTGGGATAAATATTGTTTACGTCCGTTGGGGTTCGAAATTTAATGATTATTTTTGGTATTCTAATTAAGTATATCTATAAAAGTTCCTATGTAAGTAGCGTCATATTTACGCTTAGAAAAGGATTATAACTGTTGAAGTTGTCAGATTCGAGCTTTGTGCTCGTGTCGGCCAGAGTTACGTTCTACAAATGCCCGACATTATTAACTATTATGGCTGCGCGTTTAGCAATCACAATTGTTTTAACTACATCAAAATAGCAATAAGTGACGCCGGTGCTTGCACATGCGTGATGATACTATTTGACGGCAAGGTGGATGACACTTTAAGTAGTAATGGCTGTTGAGAATTTAAAAATGAATAAATATTGTAAATAGCCAGTAGGCAAGGAATATTATATTGTTGGACAAAGAAGAGAATAGAAATCTTAGGAAGATCTACTTATATGTAAATACGAAAAAGTAATATTTAGGATACAAGTCTATTGTCTTTTGGAATTCTTCGTTAACAACTGTTAATTTAGTCCAAAGAATTGTATTTTCGCAATATGTAAAATCATCAATCGAAATATAATATAACGCCCGCCATGCAATCCAAGTACCGTCATAATGTCAGCATCATAACCCCCAATTTGTACTGCACGCATGCTTTCAATTTTCTTCGAATCGTGTAATCTTAACGCGTTGCCCAGTCACGTGTGACTGCATGGTACACACACGGGCCAGTGTCCTGTGTTTACACGTGTCGTGTGCTCCGCGCTATATGGGCTGCGATCTCATGCGATGAGGTCGAGTTTTAGCAAGGAAGAATCGCTTATACTGCAATAGAGACAGTATAACTATAGCAAATGCTTTTCCGTGTGAATTATTGTTGATAAATTACCGGCATTATAGTATTTTGATTCCAGTAAAAAAAAAACTACTTGAATTTATGGAAAATGAGGTCATCGTTGCACTTCCATGGCTTATGATCTACCATTTCGCAAAGTTTCAGCCAGATATTTAAAGACAGATATCAAATGACATTTCCACAAAGTTTTCGGAACATCCGTTCAGACGTGAAATTTATGTGGGCTTGCCATCTCCTGCAATATTTAAATATTGGCCTAAAACATTGTAAAATAATAGATTATAAGCCAAGGAAGTGCAATGATGTCATCATTTTCCATAAATCCTATTAGCTTTTTTTTACTAGTACTCAAAATACTGTAATATCGGTAAAGTGGGACTATCACACCCCTTTAAAAAGAATAACATTTTCGATTGCTTTAGAAATGAGGGATTTCTTCTTGTACCGTGTCACGATGCATCTTTTTATTCGTTCCAAATACGCATTTCACTTTAATTGATGAAGATGAGAAAAGTATTTTTCTTTTATTTAACCATAGTTACATAAGAATTTACAAGTTATTTTGAGCTTTTTTATTTACTAAATAATACCGAAACCATGCCATGCTCTAATACACTTTTACTGTTTATTTATCTTTCATTCTGCACCTATAAGGTGAATGTCCCAATTTCTACTCACTTAAGCCCTATTTCTACTCACATAGTCTTGCTTTTGTAATAGGTGTTGTATTTACTTCATAATCTTATAATTAGTTCTTTTTAATTGATTAAATATGTCTGTAAATATTTGAATAATTTAGAAATACGTTTGATATTTGTAGTAACATAAAAAAAATTAAATGAGTAGAAATAGGGACGTGAGTAGAAATTGGGACATTCACCTTACCTCTTCTTGAATAATATAATTCGAGATCCTCCAATCCATTGTTCTATTCTTTAAAATTGTTTTTAATAATTTCATATCGTTATATACCTATATGGGTATCGATTAAACTAAAGTTATATAAAAATACATCCTTTTTCTATAAGTATTATCAATATATTATTCCAGGATCAACGTGTGCCATAAAACATATCGAAAATGTCGGGTGGTGACTACGCGTCAGTAGTGGAAAGCTTGGGGGAAAAGCTCAAATCGTCGCCGAAATTCGTGATCGGTGGTATCGAGATGACGATTGACACCGGCGATCTCGACGAGGTGCACACTGAAAAAGCTGAACGGGAACTGCGCGAGACACCTGAGCAGGTTCAAGAATCGCTCAAGGTCCTCATGGATATGCTTGCAGGTCAGATTGTTTTTTCCCCCTTGTTTTGTCCCTGCTTTTCCGTGTATGCAAACGCCTTGATATCATATTTAAGCTGTTGATGTCTTGGATAGAAGTGGAAAATTACGCGAACTGGTATGTAGTGGCGTTGAGCCTTTGCGTCCGAGACTTTTAAATTATCGATAGTATGTAGTGGCATTTGAAATATTTCCTTAAAAGTGAAGCTGTCAAAGAATGCCTTAATTACCCATAACTGGTTTTGATAAGTAACGTATACAAATGATACTATTTTTTTTTGTGCAGCGACATATACATATGCAGCAAGTTAATTTGCGAACAATCTGATCTTGAAATTTACGACTTTCCTCAAAAAGAAAAGAAGTTCTTTTCTAGCTATCACAAAGTGACGAAGTGACTGCGCTTGACATCGATGATTCAATATAATTAATTGAATTTCAATGGTTAGGTCTTACTTTTTAATGATGTAAAAATTGTTTTTTTTTTTGCTTACTATAGTATACATTGATGAATGTAAATTTACCTCTCCTTCGAAACATAAAAATCTTAACGCAAAGCAAAGTTGGATGAAAAAGTTCATTAACATTTTTAGAGCTTTGCTTTATTATAGCTGACTATAATCATAGGCTTATGTTGCGGATAATAGTAGTAGGTGAATTTCCTAGGAGAAAAATTTATTTTAATCATTCCAACCAGTTTGTAGAGTAAAAGGCATACTTGAAAATGCGCGCTATTTTTCATCATACAGTATACGATGAACTACTCCAATTTGATACGTACTTACAAGGTTATTTAGTGTACTCGCACTTATGTGACTTTAATTTGCATGGACCACAGGATCTTTGAAGGACACACATTTGTTAACAATCTAGTGAATATTATTTAACCGCATATATGAAAAATTTTGATATGTTTGTCATCGCAACTACTTTGGCGTATATTAATTACTAGCAGTTGTCTTGCATGCTTTTGAATCTTGTAGATTTTTTTCTAAATTATTCATGAATTGAAAAAAGCGATGACTTGCCAAAACATTGAGCATTTTTAATACTCATAACTTTCTTAAGCATCGGTTATTTCAGAAATATGAATCATGTATAATACGAACTTAATAATAGATGACAACTCGTACACGAAAAAAGAGTTTCAATTAATTTTCATTTACTCTCAAAGTAAAGTTTTACTTCTTCATTATTTCAAATGCAATTGTAAGTATGACAGAATTGCGTTGAAAATGTTACAAGATTTCATTCTGATAAACCGATTTCATCAACTGGTGCATTTATCGTTAGTCTGCTACTATATAAAGCGTTAGATCGGAATATTATTGTTACTCTTAATATAAAACTTTTTTGTTGATTTCGCTCGTTTCTTACGTACGGGGCATAAAATAAAACGACTAACGTGAGAGTATTTTTTGTTAACGCCAATGTTTTCGATTTAAGCGAATAATGCTCTGACGCAGTGAATGATAATTTTTTCTGTTAATAAATAAACATTTCATTTGTCGTTAAGATGTTCCATACGTCAAAAATTTGCTTTACAAATCATGTGGGCTATCGCGATGAAAAGTGGTTTTACTTATTTTATCTCGTTTCCGGCATGTTATGCTTATGATATATGTATAAGTAATATAATATTTGAATACTAAAGATGATGATTTCTTAGAAATGTTTCTTTGGGCTACCCTAGTAGAAGTTTATCTAGTTTTACCGAAGCATCTTGATAATTAAGCAATATTACACTAGTTTTAATTAAAACGTTCAATGATTATGGATTTCTGGAAAAAAATTTTCAACAACAAACGGCACAAACACATATCGTATTTTGTGAAAAAAAAATTCATATGATTCTTTTTCTTTTAGAAGAGGAAGATTTATTCATACCGTACGAAGAAGTGTTCCTGCAAAAATTTCTTCGGCCCTGTAAATGGTACCCAAGAAGTGCTTACAAACTGGTACGTCATTGTCTTTAAAATAATTAAAGAAAAATTCAAGTAGCTGCTAATAATGAAATGTCTAAAATATGTAAAATATGTGTAATTATCAACAGTACTTATGTCGTGAACGCGACAAGTTTGCTAGTCTCCTAGATGGGGTTATCGCTACGATTATATTTAATAGCACTTTGAAATGATTATTCTATGCATTCTTATGTAATGCAAAAAAAGTTTGCAATAAGTAATTTTTTTGTTCCCTTAAAGTTCAGAAGCTCATAAAAATTACTTTTAATACTTCAGAGAAATGTTGTTTATCGAGTAATGAATAGTTTATTATACCACAAATGAAATAAGTTTTGCGAACTTCACAGATAAGAGATAAGCCTTTTTCTAAATTAAGTTTAAGTGATCTTCTAATAAGTTTACCTTTGTACCTAAATAAAGTAGTACGAGGGGCGAGACAAGGCGTCAAATGCGACGTTATGCCCACTGCATAGAAAATATTATTCCATATTATAGCTGAATTACAAGTCTAAAATATCGAAGTGATTAATTGTAGCATTGAGAAATTAATAAGCACAAAGTATTTTTTACTTGATTGATGGCAATTGATGTTCGGATTATTGACGTTTGAGTCCGATTTCTTTTTTTCTAGAATAATTTGAATTACTGCGACTATATTACTGTCGCAAAAGAGATAAATTAATAACGTTACGTTCTTTTTTTCTATAATACTTAGCTTGTTTTATAACTGATGAAGAATGAACGATACGTTGTTTTCCTAAAGGGAAACTCTTTATATTTGGAACATGTACAGGAAGTACGAATACTCCTAGTAGAAATTTAGTTAAGTTATTTATGCACATATTATGCAGATCTACAAAATTTATAACCCAAATGACGTAGACATTTTTCCAAGTCATGACAAAGAATTTAAAAGTTTAAGCGTCCAAAGAATTTTCTGATACTCATTATATTCGCATTTCCTTTCAACAGATAAAGCGATTTTACGAGTACAGGAAAAATCACCCGGAGTACTTTGAAAATTTAGTGCCGAGCAACGAGCGGGCGATATTCGTGTCGGGGGTACTGACACCGCTGCCTCGACGCGCTGCAGATGGGGTGAGACTCGTTGTGATCGAGGCCGGCCGCAAGTGGAACCCCAAAAAGGTGACGCTCAATCAAATCTTCCGAGGGGTTATAATGAATTTGGAAGTAGCTGTCACCGAACCCAAGACACAGGTATGAACTACTTGGGCTGTTACTCTATCGATGCCTTGAGATTATTTGAATAGTTCGGTCAGCGAATTATTTATTTATTAAAACAATTAATATTATTATTACATTTAATTCGAGAAATTCAAAATCTTATCAATTTTTTGTGTACACGATTATGTAGGAGTAATTAAAAAATATTTGTTTATAGAGATTATTTTGATTAAATGTCGATTTGAATTATACAGCTTTGTATGAATTCACAAAATAATAAATATAATAATACTTATTATTAATTACTCTTATTATTGATGTTACTATGTATCGTTATCTGAGTAAATTAAAATGCACATATCTGACATGGATAAGATGCAGGATGCTGCAAGACTATACATACGTGCGATGATATAACACCAGACAAACAGATTGTTTTGTGAAACTGGAATTTAAATTTTGATAAAACCTTCACACTATTATAAAGTTAATTTAAACTTTTTTACACGCATTGATTTTGTAAAAGATTTGGACTTTATTAGGATTTACTTCATCGAAGAAAATAAACTTATCACGGCTGATAAAATAGCTAATCGATTTGCAATGATTAGCTTTCTACGATTCTAATAATTGTCACTATTTTAAGGTTTCTGGAGTCCGTGTATTGATAGATATGGAAGGTTTGAGTTTGGGCCAGGTGACCTACTTCACCCCGAAATTCGCATCTAGTATCATGGAATTTGTACAAAGGAGTTTGCCCTGTCGTCTGAAGGGTGTTCATATTATTAACCAGTCATTTCTCTTCGATATGGTCTTTGCCTTTTTCAAACCATTTTTGCATGTAAGTAACTATATTTAGATATTAGCATTTAATCAGTCCGTCAAATCTGTATGTATTACACGATAGATGTAATTTGATTACAAATTTATTTTTTTGCCATTAATAAAAGTATAGATACTTGAGATAACTCTTAAATTGCTTAATAGAAATCTTTAAACATTGTTTATCTTTCGAGTGAGATAAAATTTCGATGATTAAAATTTGTTTTTTCATATTATATACTTAGCGATTAAGAGGAGGTCGGAGCCGGAATCTTGTACATTAGTCGTCGATTCGCGCAAAAATATAACGATAACCACGCCGAAACATCCTGGAGTGTCACAACCATTGACACTACAATCAATGAATATAATTATGCACTTCCCCGTGGAATTGACGCTGCATTTTTTTTCTCTCCTAATTCTTGGAACTCGCGATGCACAATAGTTAACGGCAGCGAGAAGAGATACGTGCGTTGCGTCCTCCGTGCAGTATTCCGAGAATTAGAAATAATAGTGCAGCGTCCAATGCAAGTGGAAATGCATAATGCATATTGATATCGGCGATGAATATACGACGATCCGGGACTTTTTCACGTGGCTATTGCCTTATTCCTGTAGAAATTAACGATACTTATGTGCGAGATTCTGGTTCCGACCGTCCGCTCAATTAATCAGTAGTCCGTGATTTAATTATCTATACTGATGTTGCTCGCACCACTTCTACAGGGAAAACTACGAAACCGAATACATTTTCATGGTTCGGACAGGGCGTCATTATTAAAGCACATAGATGCTAAATCTTTACCCATAAAGTATGGGGGTGAATTCGATTTCCCCGATGAACCAATCGGTGAGCCCCTTCACGAACACGCCTGTGTTTTCCAAGACTACTTTGTCGGTGAGTATATGCTTCAAATGCTTCAAATTATTAAACTTGAATCCATAAATCTCTATTTAATATCAAGAAATTTATCCTGCTGAAGAAATCCACCCAGATATCTTACATATTGGAATTCATTCTGGATAAATAATATATTCATATGCCACTCGTCTTAGAAATGAATATGAATTTTTGCTAAATTTTATGTTAAGTTGAATTAAGTAGAGATTTCAAATTCATTTGCTTCTATATGCAGGTAATTCACATTTAAACTTTATTGCAGTTTAATAATTTATTTCTCACGTTACAGATGCCAATAGATATGGTTACGTTCAGGAAATCTAAGGGAAATCAGGGAAATAATGGCTTGTCATAAGTGAGGCACTCTACGCCATTCAAGAAATATGAAGCTTTATTCACCAAAAGATAAACAATTTCAAAATACATTGCAAAATTATTTTTATAACAACTTCTTTCGCTTACTTGGATTTACGTGACAAATTAGATAGCAACATAATTATACCTTTATTATAAAAAGTAAATTTTTTATTAAATAAGTGTAGTTAAAAAAGTATAATAGATATTACTGTACCAGATATTAGCGCTGAAATTTTGTTGTTATATTATTATTATTGTTTTATATGTATAAGCTATTATGTAGTATAGCGGCATTACGCGTGTATGTCGCAATGTTTATGTAAATAGATTCCGCGGGTCAAGGATAGATGAAATAAAAAGACTTCTGCGGATTGTTTTACAAATCATTCTTTTGTATATTTACCATAAAGCTTAACAACTAAATAAAAAGTATACAATTTCATAAATAGTGATAAAAAAGTGGCCTAATACAAATTTTAATTGACATCAAGGGCTGTTCTTATCCTCCATCGTAAGGACAAATCGTATGTGCACTTCTCAAGCGCACATATACACTCCATTCTCAACATTTCCGTAACGGCTCGTGCATCGAACTGTAGCGTTTATTATAACAGATGCAAGCTTGCGAATATCAAGAAAAATACTTGTAGTTCACGCGATACGATACTTTTCTTTCTTTAATGCCTTTCGCTACTTCGTGTAAGCGCGTATAAAAACATGGGTAGTATGCATATATATAATATAGTTTCAACCTTACCTAATGTACACTAATTAAAATTAAGCGATAATTCATTAACAATAATAATAACCGTTCCGTTCTACGCGGCTATGCGCACGAAAACATTGCTGATAATAATTAATAATTCGACAAATTTATTTTAATCTAAAATTTCGCTACTTTATAAACAGTGGTATCACTTTGTATCTCTTATATATATATATATATATATATATAATCGAAGTTTCCAGTTTTATTCTTAGATTTCTATTGATTAGTACAAGTTCCGAGAGTAAAGTAGAGTCGACCGATCAACGGTCAAGTCGTATGGAAAAACGCTCTGGAATACTTTCTCGGATTTTCGTCGTTGATGCGGTCCTTCGAGGTGTTGTTGATAAATGCATTTCATTTATACAATGTTTGTTTACTTGTTATATCCATACGAGTTGATGGCTGAAACGAGAATTAATTGATCATGAGTACATGCAATAATATTTATAAAATGAACATTTTTTAAGCTGCCAAAATAAGGAAATTTTTAATTCATATTTTTAATCTATTTGAAATAAATGTTTAATAAATGCGGAGCTCGGAATACCTAATTAGATGCTAACTGCATATAAGAAAATTATTTTTGTTAGTTGTGTGTCTGCAGATTGAAGATATTTAAAATATTTAAAACAGATATCTACTTTACCAGCCTCCGGTCATCCACAATTCTGATTTCAAAATCGCAATACTACACTTTAAATTTAAAAGCAATCTTATATAACTTTAAACTGACAAACTTTAACTTTATATTAAAAAAGAAAAACATATTTTTAAACATTATTGGCAAATAAAAAATAAGATTTTACTGTATTTCCCTCGTCAAGTAAACTGCATAAACTTTCTTAAGAAAGATTAAACCAAACGATTTACCATCAAATTCTTCATCGCACTTTAGAAGGAGTTCGAGCCACTGAGCACCAGTTACCCTTGGAATTTGCAGACTGCCTCCGTAACATTCCGGTATGCACTTTGGCGAGATGTACTTGTGAAGTGATTTGCGATCCTTTCCATGGAAGATTATCTAAAAATAAGTTTTAAACATCAAGCATTCATTTATTCCGCTACTAATTTCTATCGCATACTCTAGAATGACACTAAAATGCGATGTCAAATGAGATATATGCACAGTGCTAATGATTCTAAGAAACTGCGATTTCAATTTCAAATTGTCGGCGATGCTCTTTTTTTATCGCAGCTAACCTTTATCGCAACTCGATATACATATGGCTGTTTCTTTTTATCGTCGTTAAAGATCGCAATGAGGATCATGGATGAATAAATTGTATAAGGTTACTGTTTTTAATTAATGTATCAATTATCAATTGAGTTTTGAAATATAAAAAGCGATACTTGGTTGCAATCAAATGTCATTAAAATAGCTTTGTTTTGCCCCAAATCTATATATAAAAGCGTGACAAATTAGGGGTAAAAAATGTAAAATATTTTCTGGTAGACTTTATAGAAGAATAATAAAAGTTTCATTCAAGATTAATTGATAAGTTTTAATCTTCATGAAAATTAACGTCATATATTCACAGTTTACAAAATATTTAAATGTGCTTACACATTTTCACTTTTGTCTTGTTTTTTTTTCAAAAGATATATAAAGTAAATCTATCAATTCATACTTTTCGAGTAATTAATTTCTTGTTTTTTTTTTTTTTTTCGTTTCTTTTCGTCATTTTTAGACAGCAGTTCATTCTTAATTAGAATTCAAACAATCTTCATTAAGTGTACAATCCAGAATAAAAAACATGAAACCAATGACCCGCGACACGCAAAGTCGATTAAGCACTCGAAAATGTGAATACATATGAAATTAATCTCTTTTAATCGAAAAACGTAACAGAAATTTTGATACACATATACTTATATGCTTCTAGTTTTTAGATTTTTAGGTTTAGAGTATCGATACTTATAAGTACATTGTATCGAATAAAAAGTACTTTAAATATGTTTAAATATGTACTTTATATTCGAATGTAATCATCACTGATCTACATATATTAGAGAAACAAAAGTAAATAATTAGGAGGAATTTCCCGATTCAAAACTTAATCGATCCAGAGAAGGGCTGTCGAGAGCAGACCACTCGAGCGATATTACTTTTCACGAAAGATAAGACGAGGATGTGGTCAGGGCCGGACGCGCGCGCGCTCGTGCAGGCCAAATAAACTCACCCTGCTCTTGAGCTTTTCCCTGAGGAAAGGCTTGAATAGGGAGAAGACTATGTTGAAGATGTAGGGCTGATTGACAATGTGTATGTTCTTGATCCTGAGCGGCACAGCATCCTGTAGCCAGTCGACTATCCTCTTGGCGAACGGTGGAGTGAACTGCATAGTCTGCTGGAGCGACAGGCCGTCCATGTCAAAGATGACTATGGCACCGGCTATCTGAGACGTTGGCTCCAGCATCGCCGCTTCCAGGTACAGCACGCAACCCTGATCGATCACGGAAATTTATTTATTTGGTTCGAGTTCGGTTAGGCAAAAGATTATTAGATTTTGCAGCTCAAGACAAGAATGTCATAATTAGTAGTATCGCGAATATAATAAACGATTTTAATTAAAAATTTTTATCCTCGTCGAATTCTACCGCATTCATCGGATAACATCGAGTAATCTGTTTGTTGATATTTATCGATGATTTTACGCTCTCTACAAGAGACCGTTCGAACCGAGTCATCCGCAAAATACCTTGAAAACTTCATCGAGGTTGACCTCGTTGTGCTTCCACTTCTTGCCGAGCTCGATTATGAGGATCCGCCTTCCATACTGATCGCGATTCGGCAGCACCGTCAGGATGTTGTGCCCGAAGATGTTGCGCTCGCCGCTGGGCTTTAGTCCAGCATAGACATTGGCGTGTTTCACCTTGAAGCTGTAGTAATTCTTAACCAGCTTCAGGGATGATTCCGGGTAGTATTTGCAGGGTCTTAAGAATCTGATGAGCCAGCCGTCGTGATCGATTGGACACTTGAGATCGGTTTCAGCTGTAAGATAAAAAATTTTAGATGGACACAAGTTCAACTTGAGACTTTTTGGTAATCCGTATACATTTCGAAAGTATTGGAATAAATTTTTTATGCTGGACGATATAAGAGGACAATTTTGGAGTAATTTAATATGTACCTTTAAGAAGTTCTCTGAGCTCTTCTACAGCCTGTTTTTGGATTTCAGGCGATTCGCGAAGCTCCTTCTTTGCCACCTCCTGGAGTTCTGCACTCGGTGGCCCAAGCTCGAACTCCAGGGTGAAGTCACCCAACTGTATCGATGGAAACTGCTTCATCTCGCTTAGCATAGTCCCTGTAATAGAAAAATATTCATTTCTAACTGTTATGGCTTATTCCAACTAATTAACATTTTGCAATGGATTATGTACAAGATGTAATAAACAAATAGATTTGTAAATAGATTTTCATATGTAAGGTGAATGTCCCAATTTCTACTCACTTAAGCCCTATTTCTACTCACATAGTCTTGCTTTTGTAATAGGTGTTGTATTTACTTCATAATCTTATAATTAGTTCTTTTTAATTGATTAAATATGTCTGCAAATATTTGAATGATTTAGAAATACGTTTGATATTTTTAATAACATAAAAAAGACTAAATGAGTAGAAATAGGGACGTGAGTAGAAATTGGGACATTCACCTTACCAACTAATTTAATATATTTCTAGTATATCAGCCTAATGACAATATTCCTCTTAGCACTATACAGAACATCTCTACTTATTAAATCTTCCATCGAATTAATCGCAATAGAAGATTAATTATAAATATATCTTATCGGTCGAAATAAGGAAAACACATTCATCTCACGATCCAGAATCTTTCGTAACAAAATATAAGTAGAACGCATTGAAAACAAGATATTGAACACGATTGAAACCGATCGCTCTGATTTTAAAACATCGATAATCGAGATCCATCAAAATGTTCGACATTTAAGTTTCGAGAGAACGATCTTGAGGCGCAACAGAAAAAACTCAGCTGCACGAAAAGTTCAGACAAGCGTACAAACAGGACGAAAGTCGTGACCCTCAGGGACAGGTATAAAAATATAGGCGTCAAGATCTCCTCGCGCAGAAATTCAATAGCACCATCGTGTGCTATTGAATTTCTGCGCGGAACCCACGAGGTCACGTAGTGTCGGCTCGCAAACGTCACGCGTGTGTGTGTGAGAGTGCGTGCGTGTGCAGCCGCGCAAAGACAAAACCAGAGGAGTCAGACTCGATAAAAAGAGAAACAGATAATACGTGCTCAGCTTACACATATACGAATATGTGTGTGTGTGTGCGCGCGCGCGTGCGTGCGTGCGTGTATGTATGGGAGGGAACGACAAGTGACGTCAGATCGGGGGGGGGGGTTAATAGTCGTCATTAAGGAATCCTCGGCTGGATCCATTGACTACAATCTGGATAAATATTCCAACGAGCGAAGGTCTTTCTCCTCTTTCTTTTGCGCCTTTCTTTTTTTCCCTCTTACTGAAATTCTGCATCTTTTCCTCTAAAATGTGTCATGTGTGCAAGGATACGATGAACGTCTCTGACGTAAGTTACTTTGTGCATTTTTTGTCTGTTTTATATCCCTATCGTTTAAAAAACCTTTTTATCACTTTTTTATAAAGGTGTTTGCAGTTTTTGTACAGATTTTAAATGTTCGTTGGAATTTAAGATTTTAGAGAAGCTGTTAATGTATATATTTAGTGAAAATTAAATTGATTTTTTTTCTAATACTTCGAAAAACATTTTGGTAAAAGAAAATTTTAATAGTTATACTATTTTATAACATAATAGTAAAATAATGATTCAATAACTGTTTGTATATTACAACGAGGCATTTACATTTATCATTTCTGGTGAACGACTCAACGTGCTTGTTCACTAAGAATATTAAATTTGATAAAAATTAAAAGTAGAATTCAGTATTCAAATTTGCCCAAGGCATTAGAAAATTAATATACTTCAGACACATATGGTGTATTATAATTTGCATATTTTGTGATTATTTAATACTGAGTCCAGTATAAATGATGTTTGAAAGATTTATTCAACATAATATTCATTCCTTATGCTATTAAATCATTTTAAATAAACCTTTTACTTATGCACACAATGAAATCCTTTCGTTTCGAAATAAAACTGCAAATTTCGGTGGAAAATTTTAATTAAAGCTTTACTTCTGTAATGAATTGGAAACAACATTGACGAAGCATGAAAACTCTTGAATATTTTATCCAGTCTACGCTAACAGTATATTATGTAATAAGTATTTTATGCTCTACCAGATTGTCCGAGTCGATCGAGTTATGCGGCGAACCATAAAAATACGACATACTTATTGACACAAGTTCCAAAATTTCGCGTGTGTTTGATATTTTAGCGAGTTATTACACTATTTAAACACGTAAGTAGTGTTTTATTAAGTAACATGTACATATCAAATATTAAAAGCGATCTTATGCATAATGATTGTTCGTATATATAACATAAAATAATTTACAGTTCCATTGTCAGTTTGATGCGTGTGATTAAAAACACTCGAGCTTCTATCAATAGCTGAATTGTGGATGAGAACGTGGCTACAAATCCTTATCATAAAACGCCTATTTAATAAAAATAACTTTAAGAGAACTACCTATGTATGTGACAGAAAATTTACGTAACATGTATTGAAATAAAATTGTACATAAATCATCATATGTATATTACGATTTATTTAAAATGAAGTTACCTTATAATTTATTATTGTTAAACTCAATATATTAATATCAAAGTTAATACATATTATGAGTTAATACATTAATTAATATTATTATATGTTTCGAGGATAATAATTAATTAATTTCTTTCGAATTTTTCGAAGATAATAGCTAACGAAATAAACAATAAATCATTTATTAATTTTTCTTGAATGCTTTAATAATTAAGATAATATATTTATTGTATGTTATTGTAAAAATAACACGATATTAAAATTCAAAAAGGCGCATATTGTACAGTACAAATAATAAGAGACATTAATTTCCCGATATGGAAATAGTCCAGAATACATGGCGTTTATTTTTATTTATCGCGAAAACAAACGCGGTATTTTTCTCGCGTGTCGCCAATCACAACAATTCCATTGTGCCTAACAATCAACGTCGCCCGAGCTATTCGGCGAACACCGCAAAAATGTTCCAGAATCCATTAATATTACCTGTAGCACGACGATAGAAAAACTGCCCATCATCTAGTGGCCCATTGTTTCGGTTCTCAGAATCCGAAATCGACACTTTTCCGTATAAGTATATGCCTGTGCAATTTTTTATTATTTTCGTTTCCGACCTCCTGGGCGAACTCCGAAGACGGACTGACCCGAACAATACCACGGGAGGATGTTTTTATCGTGTCCTCCTCTCTGTTTCCCTTCCCTTTTTTCTTTTACACCGTACAGTGTAGAACGATAGTATGCACCCACGATATATACGATAAAAGACGAAACTCGGCTACTCGAATGGCCGGTTGATAAACGAATAGCGTGCGAGAGGTTTAGAGGCCAGTGATTCTTTATATATACTGTTGACCAACTGTTTGGGAGAGTGGATGAGGCATAACGATTATAGAGCGTGAATCGTACTGTTTTTCATAAAATGGGGATTCGAGCTTTGTTTGCAAAGCCGCACTAGTCAATTATTCAAATTAGTGTTGAAAACTACAGAAAAGGGAGACGCAGCGAAGGGATAATTTGTTATATTTTAAATCCCCGAATCCATTGTGAACACGGGGAAAGTTGCGTACTCTAATTTGGCTTATCGAATGTTTATTTTGATTAGCCGCTTTGGTATAGTTGCTCATGGCTAGCACACTTATTAATCAAATAGGACAATCTATATAGGATTGGCACTACAATAAACCGGTCACGCTCAAAACTCTATAATATATAAATGTCTTCATGTATTGTAACTTTAATACGTTTGACGGTAATTAAGAAATATGTTTTGTGATAATATTCTCTTATTCGAAGAATAATTTTTTCAAAATAGGTATATACCCTTAAAGAAAGTTCGAAAGAAGAGAAAAAGAGGGATAGCCTATAGCAACTTTAATGTACCAAGAGATATTTACTACTAGATAAGAAGGGACAAAGTTCAAACAGTGCCAATACAAAAAATTATTGATTCACCTTATTGATCACAAAGTGTTTTACTTTGTGATCATAAAAAAAATATTTTTTAATATATTTTAGGAAAATTAGTGATCGAGTCTATACGATTCTTTGCAGCTTGTGTATTCGCAGTATTAGCACTTATTTCAATAATTATTTATAATTGTTAAGTTGCTTACAATGGTATTATTCGTATAAATATACTACGAATGTACATTTTTATAGTTCAAATTTCTATGAATATATTATCAGCATAAGCATAAATAAATATATTGGTTTAAATAAATAATAAACAAATAATCGTATCCGATAAAATTACTTTAGGAGTTATTTATATGATTATAACTTATCAATAATTTTGAGAGTCAGACGCTATATCGACAAAATATCTAATCAAATAACTGCGCTCCTCAAATTAGGGCATAAAAACAAATTTTATTATCGTAGAAATATCTATTAATATTATATTCTTTTGATACCATGCGATTGTTTATTTTTGTCTGTCGATCAGTAATCTTAAACACGAAAACAATAAAAAAACATTTGCTAAAGAAACACAAGCAGAAACTCATTTACTTGCTGAATGTAAGCGAAGAAGCGATTTCAAGAACTTTTGAGCTAGCTTAGTAATTCTATGAGTCATTTAAACACGCTATCTCTAGTGTTTTCAGTACTTTTGTTTGAAGAATTATATATTTTATATAATTTTATACAAAAAAAATTATACAAAACCATCATTCGTATGACAAAGAACAGGATGGTAAGAAACTTTTATTTAAGTATTGTTATTTGATCGTTTGTGGAAGGTCAACTCTGAATCATATATAGTTTAATAAGGTTCTAATTTAGAGTAGCGAATCATTCTATTGATTAAATATGCATTGCTTGAAAAATAATGATATTTATTTGTAGTAATTTTTAATTCGTAAATTTCGCTATAATCAATTTTCATCATCAATCTGAAAGTATTTGCTTAAATTCTAGATACAAAATAAGTATAGTCCTTTTATAAGTATGATATAATTACACGGAGAGAAATGTTCGATGAAGAA
>UELU01147550.1:510-19415 GCA_900490025.1 Megastigmus dorsalis
CCCTGTCCAGAAAATAGCTATATCGACGTAAAATTTCCTCCTCTTTCGATCTAGCAGGTCAAAAAAAATATTAATAATGCATTTTTTGAGATATAGCACATTTCATATTTTTTCAAGGTCAAATTAAGCAAATTTTACAAATCTCATAAGACCATCGGAAAGCTGAGAAAAAAATACATCGAAATCACTTCGTTATGATAATTTTGCATTTTAGCCCTTTAAACCTGAGCTGAAAACCGCACGATTAAGCGCTCCCGCGCCGCGCTTGGAGAGTTGACGTGAAATGCCTCATATACTCCTGAACAGAATGGGCATACAGAACGTGAGAATAGGACAGTAGCAGAAGCAGGAAGGTCTGTCATTCATGCTCAAGACTTAAATGAAAATCTTTAGGGTAAAACTGTAAATTATGTTGTATTCACCTTAAACCAAACAGGTGTAAGCTCAATGAAAGGAAAGAGTCCAGCTGATTTATGGTTTGGTAGAACATTGAATGTAAGTAAATTGAAAGCTTTTGAATGTTAATGTTACGTTTTCATAGAAAATCATAAACGGGAAAAAATTGAAAAGAAATCTGTAAAAGGGATATTTGTTAGTTATGACCTTGATTCTCCTGGATACAGAGTATACATACAACAGTATGATGATGTAAGTAGCTCAAGCAATCTCATATTTGTTGAAAATGTAGGAATTGAAACCTTTACAGAAATTGAATCGATTTCAAAGAATAAAGAACGGGATGTTGAAAAAAAAATCGGAAAAGTCAGAAAGTATAAATTCAGAAAGTGACAGTGAGTCTGATGTTCCTGGAAGTGAAGATTTTCAAAGTCTTCAAAGTGATGGAAATTCAGATAACTCATCAGAAGGTATTCAACAGAAAAATCATGAAATTAAAACTAGAAATTTAAGAGGCCGGCGTAATTTAAAGCCACCTGTAAGATTCAATGATTATATCCAATGATGATAATGCATTGATAATGCAAGAAATGAATTCTGATATGATTGGAGAAGTTAATATTTCGGTAGAAGAAGACTTGAATGATCCAATCCGGAAAGCTGCCATGAAGGATGAATTGAGGTCATTGACTGAAATGAATACATGGATTTGGGTTCAAAAACAAAAGGATGTAAAACCTTTAACTTGTCACTGGATATTTTGTATAAAAGAAAATGGTAAGTGTATATCTAGATTAGTAGCCCGTGGTTTTGAGCAGCAGGAAGCCAAAGACTATTTTGAAGTTTTTAGTCCTACAGCACAACACATGTCTATTCGTTTGATTTTAAGCATAGCATTCTTTGAAGGAATGAAAATTATGACTTTTGATGTAAAAGCAGCATTTTTACATGGAAAACTAAATGAAAAGATTTTTATGTATCAACCAGAAGGTTTTACAGATAAGACAAATAAAGTATGTAAATTAGAAAAGAGTATTTATGGTCTTAAACAAGCATCAAAGAATTGGAACGAGAAATTTGTAACGTTCCTTCGTTACAGTACGTTTCCCGTGGCGTAGGACCGCGCGGGAAATGCAGTTCGTGTGCTGGACTCGATTTCAGTTCGAATAATAAGAAATTTCCCTCCCGTTTATTGCGTTTACTAGATAGAAGGTGGGAAAGCGCGTAGTGACTTTTCCCCTTCGCTTAGCTCACGCTAACCCCTAGTGACGTTTCTATCTCTCGCACATTGGAGGGAAAGAAACGTCGGATAGTCGGATGGAGTTTTTCCTCCCTACAATAGTTGTGAAGCGCGCAATGAAATCACAACTACGTAGCGAGTACTAGCCTCAGTGGAAACAGGAGGGATTGGACAGACCAGCAAGGCGGCTTAGAGCGCGCGTATCTTACGTACTACCGCTCAGTGGGTGGTGCATAATAGAATCGCTTCTCACTCAATTATGTTTGGTGGATAATTCAATATCAGTCCACTCAGTTAAATGAGCATGCTTAATGCATACCGGGTTCGCAAGAGAAGCGCAGTGCTCCTCGAGCTTTCCATGAGACCTCCAAGACAATCTTAAGATCAAACTTAATTTTAAGCGCTCAGTCAATCGACCACCACGTATTGAGTGTCTGATGAGCGCTTGTGTTTTCTTTACCCGGATACAGGAGAAAAGTGTATTACTTTTCTTCCGAACCGGATAAAGTACTTAACGTACAGCCGGTTCACCAAGAAATCGCAATGATTTCACGGTTGGCGGCGAAATGTTGTTATTTCAATTAATGAATAGATACTTAGTCCCTTTACGACCACGCAATAAGTCGTAAAGGGGTAATTTTTTCCCTTCTGCACTCCAGTATTACCCGGAAAGCGCAATGCTTTCGAGGTTCACTTACATGCAGTGCTTAACGCACAGTAGACTCGAGAAGAGAGCGCACTGCTCTTTTCTCTCGCCACGAAGGAGTATACTCTTATCTATTTGCTCTCTCGCGTTCGTTTCCGTTTTCAATATCCGTGAAACCAGGCAAGAGAGCAAAGGTAGGATGGGAGTTGAGCAAAATGAAAAGGTTATGCGTGAGAGGGATTTATTGGTATTCAATGGAGCTGATACAATAGAGTGGTCTCGAGTACCAAATTAGACTTGCTTATATAGTTGTCGAGCCGCGTAGACATCTGGTGACTTCCCTCTCTCCTTCAGGTGTTGCTTAGATTTGGTCGAGCATCTCGCGTCTTGTTGGTGTGCGCGCGTGTGTGGGTACGAATCGCACACCTGGCGCTCGCATGCCTTCTCTCTCGCACTCGTGTCTTTATATTATAATCTTACTTACTATTCTATAATTCGCTTTAGCTTTAATTTAATGCTACTTATACTATTTTAATTCGTCCGATTATTTATTAATATTTATTTTAATAATGTCGATCTGCTTTTTAATTTGTTTTGAATAATTTATTTTGTAACATTTGAGTGTGTTACAAATTTATTAAATTCTTGAAGACATTAAATTTTGAACCTACAGATGATGATCCTTGTGTTTATTATAATCAAGATAAAAGTATTCTAATTGATTTACATGTAGATGATGACATGCTGGTTGGTAAAAATGATCATGACATGATCAAAATTTTGAAGATACTAGACAAGGAATTCAAATTAACATATGATGCAGAAGGGGAAAATGTACTTAGTTATCTTGGAGTGGAGATTCTGACAAGCCTAAGCAGGATAACTATAAATCAATCAATATATACTGAAAGGATTTTGAAGCGTTTTGAGTCTGAAGATGTAAATTCAGTAAGTACACCTTTAGAACGTGGAATGGTTACATTTTAAGAAGATTTTATGAATGACAAACTATTAGAAAAATCAAAACCGTTTCGAGAGGCAATAGACAGTCTTCTTTATCTGGTTACTGCATCATGCCCAGACACAAGTTTCACTGTAAACTATTTGAGCAGGTTTAATAGTAAATCAAAGTATAGTCATTGGAAGATGGTTAAAAGAATTTTTCAGTATTTAAAGGGAACTATCAACTTTGGAATTTCTTTTAATGGCGACAAAGATTTTATAGCGTGTAGTGACTCCGATTATGGAGGTGATCTAATTACTGGACACTCAACACGTGGTGTTTTGTTAATGCGTGGTGGTCCTGTTGTGTGGTTAATACAAAAATAACGTCTGGTAGGTAATTCAACAGCTGAAGCAGAATACAGAACAGCTGTTACTGCTATTGTTGATATTTTTTGGATAAGAAGATTAGCTAGTGAGTTGGGAGTTTTAAATTTAAACCAACCAACCCCTTTGTATATAGATAATTGTTGCGTTGCGCCGCAATTTCCACACGTGCACTTTGATTTTGAGTGAAATGGATACTGCACGGTGGAATGAAGACAGGTTCAAATAAATAGGGCACGATATACACTTTACTTTGCCGAGGTTTATTGCGTGTAGAAAGAAGACACTCCGGTGGACATCCGGGAAGGCTTGTACTTGGCTCGAAGGTGAGCGTCCGACTTATTCAGCGGTCCGGAACCGAGAGCGACCAAAAATATACAGTGGATGCCGCGAGACCAACGGCTACGCGCGTTCCTCTCACATTCATCACACACTTATGCGCGCTAATTATTGATTGGCTAACATTTGGCGAGAACACTCGTTCAGTATTACACACTGTCATACATACGCTTTTACGCAGCAAATACGGAACATCCCGCTCACCTTCGTTGAGCCTTCAACGAATTATTAGAACAATAAATGTGAATAGAAGGTTACAAAATTGAATTTCTTAACTTATTTTACTCTTCTTCAGATAACTCTTCATTAGGTAACAAAGCTACCTTTACAATCGGTCGTTTATACAGTCCTGTCGCGGTTCTAACACTAACTACGTGTACAATCTTATCGTAGCCCGGATGGATTTCAACTACACTACCTAATATCCACTTGCTTGTTGGAGTTAATTCGTTTCGCAAAAGTACAAGATCACCTACTACTACCGATCGATGTGGGTACAGTCACTTGTGATGAGTTTGAAGGGCAATTAAATATTCACTGTTCCATCGCGACCAAAAACGTTGACTCATCTCAGTAATTAGTTGCCAACGCTTACCAACTGTTCTCTTGACTTCCAGTTGATTGGGTTCAGGAACTATAAAAGATGCTCTCTGAACTAGAAAGTGAGCTGGTGTTAGAATATTCAGACCTGTAGGGTCGTCTGATTGTGCAAACACGGGTCTCGAATTCAGACATGCTTCGATTTTGCACAACAGAGTCGACAATTCTGATACCGTGAGAATCTGATCGCCAATTACTCTAAGTGCGTGAAATTTCATAGATTTCACCGCAGCTTCCCACATTCTACCAAAGTGAGGGGCGCGAGGAGGATTGAATTTCCAATCAGTTCCTTCATCGGCCAGATAATGAGAAACATCTTTATAAAACTCTGAAGATTCTGTGAGTACATGACGAAGCTGTGAATCCGCTCCGACGAAATTAGTGCCCTAATCCGAATATAATTCTTTGCAGTGTCCTCTACGACATGTGAATCGATGAAATGCAGCGGTGAAACTCTCACTGGAGTAATTCCTCTACTACTTCCAAGTGAACAGCTTTGGTTACCACACACACGAAAATGCACACGCAGCCCTTCAGTGTATCTTTTCCTCTACTCTTAGTTAGCCTTAAGCTAATAGGTCCAGTGTAATCGAGTCCTGCTTTCTCGAAGGGAAATGCAGCTCTGAGTTGCGTGGGAGTCCTAGCAACGTAACGCGTACAAGGGGTACAATTTCTGACGATTCGTCTAACCTGTAACCGACCTCGAACTATCCAAAATTGGTTGCGCAGTGTAGACAGCGTGAGCTGGACTCCACCATGCAAACACCGATGGTGTGTCGGCCTAATGACCAAGGTAGTGAGCGGGGATGAGTGAGCAAGAACAATAGGATGTCTCACATTACCTTCTATTA
Organism: Megastigmus dorsalis; assembly: GCA_900490025.1. Lineage (NCBI taxonomy): Eukaryota > Metazoa > Arthropoda > Insecta > Hymenoptera > Megastigmidae > Megastigmus > Megastigmus dorsalis. Next base: position 5,912 of record UELU01147550.1, read on the forward strand.
AACTGTGATGCAGTCTACCGCCCACCTTGATCAGGTGGTTCTGTACATAGGGATTGATGTTAGCGAGTGGATTGCTCCTTGCGAGCTTGTGATTAGCCATCAGAAGTGCGTACTCACCACTAAAATATTGAAGTTGGATTAAATGACACCAGAATTCCCTTGCGTTATCTAACTTGTCGACACTAAGCTCTATACTCTTACAAGTAGACGCAGTGTTCAAAAAAGTCAATCTTAAAATCTGATATTTGCGTTCAGCGTTAGTTGCTTGCTTCCGACTGATTCGTGAAATGAAACGAAGAATATAGGCTGTACTCCTGATCAATCGTGTTAGGTTGGAATATCTATAAATCAAATACCAAATCTCTCCAGCAAGATCGGAATTCCTTGCACGATTCGTGACCATTCCATTTTGCTTACAACTATCATTTAAAATTCTACTATTTACACTAAAATTCAGCTCATCGAGAGCTCTTGACCAATGGTTTGCATGGTCTGATAGGAACTTGGATCCGTTCGCTATGAATACATCCCATTTGGATGGATGTCCTTTAAGCCAATACAATACGTCGGCTGAGTCAGTCCATAAATGAACTCCTGTTACCTTTTCTTTGGTCGAATCTAACAGTTGCTTGATTAGACGCGATAATACTAACGCAGCGCAAAGCTCTAAAGGAGGTATACTTAATGTCTTAAGAGGAGCTGCCTTTGCTCTTGTAACTTGAAGTGAAACTTGTACTCCCTTAGAGTAGACGATTCTAAGATAGTCTACCGCTCCGTAGGCTATTTTAGAAGCATTTGTAAACCCCTGAATTTCGACGCAGGTTTCTGCTGGAGAAAATCCTGACCAACGTATTATCTCGATGCGACTGTGAGCTCAAGACATGCGAACTCTATTCACCAATTCAGCCACTTATCAGAAACATCCTGTGGAACTTCCTCATTCCAATCGTACTTCAACAACCATAAGGACTACCATAGGGTTCTGGCTTGATTGATCACAGGCGCTAACCAGCCAAGCGGATCAAAGATTTGCGCAATTCGATATAGGATGCTTCTCTTCGTAAAAGGTTTAACTATTGAATATTCCTCAAAACTAAAACTAAATTTATCTGAATGTGGACACCAATTTACTCCTAATATTTGTAACCGAAGAATCTGCTGCAAATAGGGATTCCGTGTCAGTAACTAACATATTCTTGGGTAGATTAGAAAGAACCTCTGGATCATTTGACGATCATTGTCTAAGATTCATTCGACCCTTTCTAAATAACTGAATTAAATCTTGTACTTTATCTGCTGCTTATAGTTGACTCGCTTCTAGTTGACGTACTCGCAAAAAGCCTTTCACATTCCTGCTCTTCGGGCGAACAAGAATTTTTATTCTCGACTTCCTCCGTCCGACAACATTCTTGTACCAGATGGAGGATTTCTTGGTTAGAATCGCATATGCAATGTAAAACTACTGGACGCGTAACAGAGGATCTGGATACTACATGTCCAATTAATAACCATCCAATCTTACTACTAAGGAATATAGGTTCCAGTGAAGAGCCTCTAATGATACTGCTTTCTATTATCTCTGAATAGATACAATCTCCCAACAGTAAATCTGTACGAGACTGATTGTGATATGACGGGTCAGCTAATTGCAGCCCTTTGATATGCTCGTACTCTTTTATACCTTTCATAACTGGAGGTTGATATGAAGAAAGTTTACTTAATATGAAAGCTTCAACCGCAATGTTAAATTGAGTATTGAAATAGGGAGTGCACTTGAATTTCGCTATCCTGCTCATCACTGCAGCTGGCTTGTCACCAACACCTTGAATGCAAACATAGTGGTTTCTTGTGTTAAAGAGAGTTGACTGCAAAGATTCTGGGAAATTAAGGAGACCTGTGAACACGGGTCAATAAGAGCCCTAACTATTAAGTGAGTCCCTTTTGCTCCAATTGCACAGCCCTGCGCAGTTGCGAGCAGCACACCAGTATTGTTTGTGATATCCTGTATGGTGTGGGATACCATGGGTGCAGTGTGCACAATGTTAGAGCAATGAGAAGTTATAGGTGCATTAATGGAGACGTTAGACTCTGGACTGATTTCAAAACTATTCTGACTAGAATGCCTACCCTTACACGTGAAACAGCTATACTACAACTTACAATTTAGTTTTCCATGTGTCTTTGACAAACAGTTGAAGCATAAACGTTTTGATTTTGCGAAATCAGAACGATCCTGTACGGATTTATTGGAAAACTGTTCGCATTTAGCGATAAAGCGGTCAGCTTGACACAAAACACACTTTTTATCCGAAGACCCTTTTACAGTACTTTGAAGAGAGTGTACTAAACCTGAGTCACCTTTTTCCCTGGATATCTTGGGAGAATTGGGTTTCGAAGAAGCACCCTTCCCTTCAGATCTTTTACGCCTACCTTCGATGGATTCTAGGTTAGTTTCCTTTTTTTTCAGAAATGCTTTGACAGCCTGAACACTCCGAGGCTCAGTACTATCCTCTATATAATCCTGCCATTTCTTTTGCATTTATTTATCGAGTGCTTCAACGACAAAGTAAACTATAAGTTCTCTACCAATTTCAGCTTAAGATCTTCCTAGAGTTTCGAGACTTTCAATAGGATTGAAGATCTAGCGAAGAATACGATTTATCTCCTTCGAGGCGTGAGCTTTCATTGGTTTCGTTGCGAGAAGATTTGAAATGTTCGTGGAGACCATTCTACGCTTATCGTCATAATAATTAGTCAATGTATCACAAGCTCTGTGATAATTTTCGGTTGTGATAGAAATACTCTTAATTCTCTTTACAGCCTCACCAGAAAGATTGGTGCGTAGGTAAAAGAATTTTAGGGAAGCATCTAAATTCGTACGGCGATGCAATACTGAAGGAAATAAGTCACGAAAGTTGTCCCATTCAGCAAAACTGCCTGAAAATCTGGGTAAATTTACTTTCGGAAGCGAGTACGAATCTAGCGAGGTAGTTTGAGCAACTGGTACTATTGGGTCTGGAGGTTGCTCGTATGGTTGCTCTTGTGCTTGAAATTCCCCCATAAAACTATGAAATGCTCCTTTATTATCGAAATAGGAATCGGTGACCGCATCTCCGCAATTGAGCTTGAAGTATTCATGCTCTGGATTACTAACTTTCAATTCTAGTAGCTTCCGATGATTATTTTCATACTGTCGATACCAATCCTTTAAACCTGCTAATCTAGCCTGAGCTGAAGATTTATTCATCTTTAAAATTGACAAACGAATTGTTTATTCGCGTCTGCAATTCAGCCTGAATTTCAACTAACGCATGCATCTTAAAAGTTTTCTAAGTGCTTTCAAACTGAATTCATGATGGAACGACGATAGAAATTATCATAAATTAATTTTGGATTAATTACGTAGAGAAATCTGACAGGTTAACCCTAATTAACCAGAAAATGACAGCAATAAAATGTGTCGTGATTAATTAACTTGAAAAGAACAAGGCATTAAATCAATGTACATGAATTTGCCTAACTCGACTTACCAGTACTAACGCTTTTGCCCTTTACACTATATTGAATTGATCGGATATGATCATACCTTTGACTCATTTATCTGACACTAAGCTTTGCATTCGCTTACAATAGCAATCGTAGTTAAGATTTTGTACCAAAATTTCATACTTCATAACCCCTACGGTTATGAAATTAATCATTCGCATACTAGTAACATTCGCAATGACGCTCTTGTTCGCACAAGTCACTACCCATACTGCATTACAACACACCTTTTACAGTCTCAGGTTTCGCAACTTCACACAGCATTCGCATACAAGAGCATACACATACCATATAATATTAGCGCTTACTTAGTCTTATTTAGTTAAACTTTTGTACTCTTGTATCTTGTAAACTGGAGATATCTGTCGTTGCTACTGATGATGCTCTGGAGTATGTTGGAACAACAGTGAAGCAGCTTGCAGTGTTGCTCAGGGTTGTGCTGCGCAGTAGATTGGCACGCTGCAGCTAGTCAGGCCAGCACTATCAAGCTGGGCAGCTGCCTGGAACCTTTGCAGCAGGGTATGGATATGTCGAACAGTCAGCGAACACACTGGGTGGTGTCTACAGCACCCACAGCTTCTTCTTGAAAATTCGTAAGATGGTATAATCTGGCTTATAGACACAAGCATGAAGCAATATCGATTTAAAGCCCATACACATCAATGAAAAACTACTTGAAAAAAAAATGAAAATTCAACTGAAGCAATTATGCATCCCCTTTAAATCTAGCAACATATGTAAGCTTTTAGCAATTTTAATTATCTACAAATGCATTGAATCACTTAATGTATTAGAAGAAAAAAAAAAGAATGAGCAAAATATAACTGGAACGTTACTTGAACCAAAACTCTTTGGATACTTAAATATATACTATGAGGTTAGAGCACGTGCTGAGATAACCTCCAAATGCCGCTTGTTTCTTGCGCCGGTTTTTTCATCAGCGTTGATTCCGCTTTGAAGGTTAGGTTGCTGCCCCGACGCTGCACTCGTGAAGTAGAGTATCTCGGACACAGCAGCTTCCTCTTGCCTCGACTTCTCATCGGCGTCCTCGCGCCTGTTGCATATTTTGGAGTTGGCTGGAGCACAGGAGAACGTCGACCATACAGGAATACGGCGGCGGTGCGTCACGTGGTCTGTGGCTCGTGCCTCGATGCGGCCTCGTGGCGGACGTGCCTCTTAGGTCGGCTTTTCTTACTCACCATGTCTTTTAGAGCATCACGTTCTGCGTGAAAACTCCCTTTTCCTTTTTACTTTTGAACGTACCTCAGCTTCGTTATGGTTTTGATCGACCCGAAATTCCATAAGATGGATCCATTGCAGAATCCGGCTCGAAGGACCAAATGTTGCGTTGCGCCGCAATTTCCACATGTGTACTTTGATTTTGAGTGAAGTGGATACTGCACGGTTCGAATAAACAGGGCACTATATACACTTTACTTTGACGATGTTTATTGTGTGTAGAAAGAATACACTCCTGTGGACATCCGGAAATGCTCGTACTTGGCTTGAAGGTGAGCGTCTCCCTCATTCAGCGGTCCGGAACGGAGAGCCACCAAAAATATACAGCGGATGCCGCGAATGTGACATCGAGAGACAACGCACACTTTTTAAATATATTTTTAAGCCTAGGCTTTCGCCTAATAGCTTGAAATACTTTACCATAACGTTCTTATGGGATGTGTAAGTAACAATAGTTTGCGGAAACTCGTTTTCTCCAACGTCTTTCGACCTGAAAAACAACAAGTTGGGCTTACTTTCTTTGGCACCCTAAGGTCCGAAAAACAGTAATGAAAAGGATAGGGGTTTGTGTAGTTTTGTGAAGCAAACAAAAGAAAAATGAAAGAATTTTTTTATATAATGTACTCACTTTCTGATTATTTGTCCTAATATTACAAAACTCAATGAATTAAAATAAACTTTTATAAGCGCGAGCTCTGTGTTAAATTTGGTTAGTCCATATTTCCTTGGTGTGCGTTTCAAAGTTCTAATGTTGTGGCGTGGTGCTGCTTGAAGAGAGTAGCTTGGGCTTCGAAGCGCGCAATTCAGGTGTAGAGATTTTTTATTTCGACTGCGCGCTGGAGCGCAATGCGCTAATTTTTAAAGGGTGATGACCCGCCTAATTTTCTGTAGGTGGACATCGGTCATCGACGCGCGTGGGAGGATGGTATTGATGATTTGACGTGGTCTGATAAGGACGGGTCCTTCTCCTGATTGTTGATGTTCCTGGAGTCTGGGGTTGGCTTTGTGTGATATCTACATTATTTTAGTCCCTGATGAGTGGTAATGCAGTGTGGGACTTTTGAGTTATCCCGAAAGATTGCGCCATACTGTAGTTTTTGTATAATTTCATGTTTATAACTATTCACGGATATATAACTTAATTTTAACATTTTGTATTCGTATATAAAGTATAGTTTAAGAAGTATAATGCTATTTATAAAATATAGTATAAATAATTGTTTCACGTGAATATGAATCATTCACATAATGAATCTTAATTTTTAGCCACGATACGATAGATTCAATGAAATAGTTATAGTCTCTTAGAATAATGTAGTACAATTGTTATTTAATTAATTGGAGTAACATATAAAGTGTCTGTTCGTATAAAACATAGAAGCAAGGAATATAATACTATTCATAAATGTTATTTGCAAAACATAAGGTATAAGAACTAATTTACGTTATAATGATTCTTAATTATAATACTTAGAAGATACAATAGATCAGTTATAATATTCTAGAATAATATAACATAATTGTTGCTTAACTAAGTTTGGTCATTTTTGAATAGAGCATACATATTTTATAAAAATAAAATTGGTTTTATATTACACTTTTACCTAGGTAGAAGTTTAGCCGTCTTGATGACCAGCTACTAGCCATTACCGAAATTATATACGCGAGTTTTTAAGCGAGCTTACCCGTCTAGCAGACGAATAACCCTGTCTATTTCGCCACAGTTTTGAAACACAAACTGGCTAAGGACTCGGCTATTTTAAAATAATATATTTGCTGATTAATTTTAATTTATTCCATTTTAAGCTGATATATTAATATCTAATAATATAGATCAATATTATTGGTCATATAAATATACATATTGCCATATTTAATTTGATATATTAAACTTAAAAATTTGGCGTTTAATGCATAAAATATTGAGGTTATACTTAAACAAGCTACTCTCGACTCTTGTTTACTTTTGACGTTTAGTCTTGACTGGTCATTACCTAGCATTTGACGATTTGAAACTCTAAATGATGGCTAGTCGAAACTGGCTAACAGCTGGATATAAAACCAGCCGGGCTCGTCAATGTTCTACCAGGGTAATATTAAAGGGTTTTAACAATTATTAAGAAAAAGGAAAAATAATATCTGTGCTCTGTTCATGAATTGTATTCTGACGTAACGTTCCCAGACGGCATTCATAATCCAAATGAATTCGTAAAGAATTTGCCAAAAGAATTATATTAGAATTCTTTTGTAGGAATTAAAAAAGAACTCTTTATGAATTCATTGTATTCATTAAGAATTCTTTAAGTATTCTTTTTTTATTAAAAATTTCGTAAGGAACTCAAGTTATGCTTGATTATTTGATTTAATAGACTAATAAAACTATTCGTAAAGAGTTCTTTTTTCTTTTAGTGTATTCATATAAAGTGTTAAATGAATACATCTATGAGTTCGGAAAGTACACTCTATGAGTTCTTTAGGAACGCTTACACAAATAAATTTAAGAATCAATTACTCCTAACAGAAATTTGGAAAGAATTCATTAAGAATTGAAAAGTAATAATTGATCAGGGCCCGAGCCCATGAACTATGCCGTAGCCGAATTCGGCTACTTTTATCATCACTGCATGCAAGTAATGCACCCTCATTGCGAACATTTTTTTCAAATTATTCAAATTTGCCATTAGTTTTGCAAAATTAATTTATTTAAACAATTTGTTTAAACAATTGTCATTAGTCTTGCAAAATTGCAAATTAAGATTTTTTGCAAAATAAATACCGGAATCGGATTCTACGGAAAAAAATACATCCCATATAGTAGTTTCACTTGTTAAACCAAATATTGTTATTAACAAATTATTAAATAATCAGTTTGGCGATATAAATAAGTTCTTTAACGATTATACGAAGGTGAATAAAAATACGGGTATAGCTTATATTGACTAAGGTATTTTTTGATGCGCAGAATTCAAATTTGTCATTAGTTTTGCAAAATTGCAAAATTAAGCTTTTTTGCAAAATAAATACCAGAATCGGATTCTACGAAAAAAAATACGTCTGGAATAGTAGTTTTAGTTGTTTGAATATATTTTTTTATACTATTAAGGATTGCTTGTTACAATTTTTAAAAGATAGTCTCCAAAAATAATAATAAAATATATGTGAAATATAGTTATATTCTAATATAAATCAGAACAACTTTTTTACAATAAAATGTAGTTGGAATTCAGTCACCTGAGATATTTTCATACCAAAAATTTTATCGAAACAGATTTTATTATCTTGTATCTAAAATATTGCACGTCTAACCAAAATTTCAATTCTCTTTATTTATTAAAGACTCATCTCCTTATGAATTCCCACGATCTATATTATTATCGATAGAATAATAATTGTCAGTTTGTAATCTACATTATTATTAATTATTGATTAAAACTCTACACAAATCAAGATAAATACGTTTCATTACAATTTGACAAAAAATTTTACCATAAATCTAAATAGTTTCTCTATAAAGCTTACCCTTAAAGTATTAATTTCATTTTTTAGTCAGTACTGTAAGATTTTTTTTAAGTCAAGATATCGTAGTTTAAAAAGAATCTCATCTATTGATATTTTCACGTTTTGCACCATCATAAGAATTTACAGGTTCGTATTTTAAGATTATCAAATATTCAACCTTCGATATCTTGGTTTCAAAAAATCGTACAGAGTTGACTAAAAAATTAAAGCATGAAATCAAAGCTTTCGCAATAAAATAATGAGATTATTAGCAAAAATTTACGTATACTATACAGGATGTTAACAAACAGAATATCACACTGTATGGATTCGGATAGAGAGAAAAATATTAAGTAAAAAATCACTAATAAACTTTTCCATCCGATCAGTAGTTACTGAGTAATCATCGATTGAAAATCAGTCAATTGGGCCAATCAGCGTAAAGCTACAGCAACAAGCGGAGCGCGAGGAGAGTAGAGTGGGGCGGCCTGCCGAGTGCCTCACCGCCGCCGGCCGTCGCTGCGCCGTCTCTCGGTCTCACTATCCACAGCGTCATTCGCTAGTCTAGGTTCAGCGAAAAATAAAAAGCACGGCAGGCTGACGCGAGCACCTGATTGTTGGAAGCTTATAATAAATTCTTTATTTTGAAATACCTTTCAGGACTTCACGACAATGATGCTTAGAGTAGTATATAACATTGGTATACCATCTAAATAAAAATGTACGTTTTTAAAGGAGTAGTAAATCTTAAATACACTGAAATCCGTGTTTAGTCACAGAAACAGTTCCAAATTCTCATTCATAAATAAATCTAATTTTTTTAGCGACTAGTTCATAAATGAATATCAATTCTTTTTTATTTTAAATTAACGAGGTGACTTATTAATTCTTTTTAATTATTGATAAGCAATTGAAATTCAATCTCTTAATTCGGTACTAATACATTGATAAACAACGTAATACGTAAATATTATCTGAGTCATTTTACACACTATTAAATGGGCTTATTATAGCTTGATCTCTTCGTCTTGACTTCCGGAATTAATATGCACCGATGGCGCAGTTACAGAAACGGTGCCTTAGCTACAGAATCTTAACGCAAAATACACAATTTTCTTATTTTTTCGGGCCAAACGGTAATTTCAATCACTTTAAAATAGGGTTATTATAGCTTATTTTGTTCCTCTTGATATCCTCAGTAGATAAGCCCACCCCGCGCCCGGGTGAGTCAGAACCGGCCTAGGGTTTCTGGCTCACCCTGCTGCGGATGAGCCAGAAGCGCTACTTCCCCCCTCCCCCCTCGCCCCGCAGAGCTAGAAGATACAGTGAGCTAGAATCGGCCTAGTGCTTCTGGCTCACCGTGTTGCTCTATCTCTCTCTCTCCCCCCGCAGAGCTAGAAGATACACATAGTATATTAACGCTTATGGAGAGACAGGGGTGGGGGAGTGGGGGTAGCCTCGTGGTATTGCACGAGCTGTTTATGCGTAGTGGGAGGAGTGGGGGTAGGCGCGTAGAGGGGGTAGGGCCGTAATATTGCACGACAGGGTTAAGTGGAGTAGGAGGAGTGGGAGTAGGTCCGTGGAGAGGGGGGAGTGGGGGTAGCCTTGTGGTATTGCACGAGAGGTTGGAAGGAGGGAGTGAACGCTTTGCACGGTAGTGGAGTTAGGGAGTGAGGGTAAGTGGTGGAAGAGAGAGAGAGAGAGAGAGAGAGAGAGAGAGAGAGAGAGAGTAAGCGCGTTGCACGTTAACGGTGTGCGGAGGTGGAAGGGGCGAGGGTAAGTGGTGGAAGAGAGAGAGAGAGAGTAAGCGCGTTGCACGCTGATGGCGTGCGGAGGTGGAAGGAGCGAGGGTAATTGGTGGAAGAGAGAGAGAGAGAGGTCGGTATGCGTTGAGCGTGGTATATGGACTGGAGGACTGGGGCCCCGTCCGTGCGTAGTGTGGTTAGTGACGCATCGATGCTGCGGGTTAATAGGTAAAGCACTTGTACCGTGCGTGCGAGAGAGAGAGAGATTTTCTTAAGTAAGAATGTTTATATATTTAGAGGTGCAAAATAAAAATAGTGAATTTTACAGATATATAATTAGTTTTTTATTTTCATGTTATATTTTATACATTACATACAATACAATTCGATTAAATTTTTAGCAATCATAGGTAGAGAAAAAGCTAGTATTTCTGATAAAACAATTTTTAAGAAATAATTTTTGTAGTTGCAATCGTCATCTGGAATTTTTTCTTTAATTAAATCTTCCAAGTTGGCGTGATGCTGCGAATAGTAATGTTTAAATTTTTTAAACTCGCTGACAATTTGCATAGCCTCTTGTGGTTCTTCTTTGTCGAGGTTGTCTTTTAGATATTCGAAAATGATATCGGTGGTACGATTAACCAAACCTGCTTTTTCTTTGAGAGGCTCGAGCAGAATATCTACCAGGCTGCTTGAATTATGAAGTCCTTCAAATGTAGTTTGATGCATGACGAGATTTTGAAGATAAGTCTTCGTTTTTATTTTTTGCAAGGTGGTTCATTTGATTCTTCTGTTTGTTCGTTCGAGTCTTCGACGTCCGGTCTACCGGTAAGGGAGATCGCTCTAGTTCCGTATGATTTAGTTTAAGTTTAAATCGTAATTAGGTAGAGCTATTTTCTCGATTCCTCCATAATTTCGATAGAAAGCGGACGGATCTTGACAGTACTCGGTTATTCCGTTAAAGTGGCCCTTGAGTATTTCCCAACTTTCTGAATCTAGAGTGACGCTTCTGTAGAATGATGTTGAGTTGTGAAATTTAACAACCTCGCGATAGTACCCACTGATGTATTCGAGTCCGATGGAAATTCTCTTTGAATTTGATTTGTTGAGAGCGTGCGTGGTACACAATAAGAGATTGGCTGATTCTGGTCTTACTTGGTCTTTCTGATTATTAGCCATGATTGAAACTTTACTATAAGGAACACTGTATTTTCAAACGATATTACGGTTGCTACGATGTGTAGCGCTCGCACAATTGGTTATGACTGAGACGAAACAGAAGATTTCTTACAGTATACTAGCGCTGGAAGAAGTGAGGGGGAAACCAAAGAATATTTTGCAAAAAATATATCGATTCGAGATATAGCATCGAAACGAGAAAACAAAAAATCGCATAGTCCAAAGAATGCGCGAATAGTTTGCAAAAAAAAAAATCTCGATTCGAGATCAGGAGTGAAGAGTTGGGTACTGAAAAGACGAATCAAGTACTCGAATTTGCAAAAGCAATAAATATGAGTCAAAGTATATAGTTTTTTTATAATAATAATAAGAATAATTAAGGATATGTTTATCGTTACTACAAATTTACATAATTAATATACAGATTTTGGAGGTGATTTAAAAAAAATATCGATTCGTGATGAACAGTGCAGAGGGTACTGAAAAGTCGAATCGAGTACTCGAATTTGCATAACCAATAAATATGAGTTGAAATATATATTTTTTAAATAATAATAATGAAGGCAATGTTTATCGTTACTATAAATTTGGATAATTCATATACAGTTTTTGGAGGTGTTTGAAATAAATATGAGTCAAAATATGTTTTAAAAATGAAGGATATGTTTATTGTTACTTCAAATACAGTTACAAATTACATCTTAATCTAGAAATACATGTTTGATGGCGATATCCCGTTCCAAGAGAACGCTTTCTACCGAACCCGCTGACTCGCTTACATTTTTTATTCTTAATTTTACGAAATATTTTCTTACAAAAATTTATGGCTATCGCATAGTTTCTTTTCGTATCGTCTCTGAAAAGACGCTCAAATTGACGCAAAGTTGTACCCCGACACATATGATGTAGAAACATGATGGTATATTGGCCGCAACACATTGAATCGATACTCTGTAGTTGTCGCGAATTCCAGGAGAAAGTCTTGCAATTTTTCCGGAGCCGGTCGAGATGATGTTTCGATACCGGTTATACTCCGTAGCTATCAAAATAGGTGCCATGTCTATGAAGGTCAATGTAGATGGCCACCCAAAGCGTTCTTGGCTTCGTATGATCATCCGTGTTACATACTACACCGGCTGGTGTCTGCAATAGATTCGGGATACGATCACCCGCGTAAACTCCGCTCTTGTTTACCCTCAGCCCCTCCAGTGCTCTCATTATTTCGCGCGTGTTCATTATGGTGATCCGCAGGCTCGTTATCTGTTATGGTGGTATTTGACTTGTCGTTGGCGTCGATGGCGTCGCCGTAGTCGTCGTCGTCGTCGTCGTCGGTGATGAAATCTACTTCGTCTCTACCTTCAAGAGGATCTTCAAATCTTATATGTGTCCTTCTTCTCTCGTATATAAGTTTTACAAGCCCGTTGTAAAATATACTGTAGTTATCCTCCGGCAGACTCCGTTGATCTTCTTGGGATAGAAGTGAATAAAACCACGTTCGTAATAGATGTGCGCGATAAAGAGCGCACTGCTACTTTTTATTGTTTTTGTCTTCACAGGCGTGGTAAGAACATATAGAGTTGATATTAAATTTTAATTCCAACTCGAGGAAGCTGAGAGAAGTATGCGTGTACTTGTCGACGTTTATAATGTTGCGCCCCATTATAGATGAGATGTATTTTGCTTCTTCCAGTCCTCATACGAAAATTCGGTTGGCTTTTCTCGCAATATTGTAGAAATGAAAGCGCAATTTTCTTAAACTGATGTCACCGTCGTACCAGTGAATTCCAATCGTACGCCTTGAGATGTAGTCGTTGCCAATTTTTATGTTTTTTGGTAATGTAGAGAAATCGCACGGTGGGGTGATTGTCCAACGAGCTGCACTACGGCCTTGAAGAGATACAACTGCCACTTCTTTAGGTAGAAATTGATTATCCGCATCTCTGAGGCTCTGAATCTCTATTACGTAATCCATGATGATGGCGCTACTGTCGCTACTAATGCTACTACCGCTTATACTGGTCGAAATGTCGAGTGATACTGATGCTCCATGGACTGCGGTTCGTCGACTTATACTGTTACCTCCCACCCAATGCCTATGCGTTAAAATCCGTTACGATCTGTCTAGTCGAATCGATTTCTAGCACGTTATCGTATTCTGCATAGACTATGCAATTTATCGTCGATTCGAGAGAATTTTCAAAACCTACCTCGATTCGCACACTTCCCGACCGTACGAGATTCCAATGCGTAGCGCAGTGTGCAGATAGATCGGGTGTTAGATCAAACGCGGTAAGAAA
>UELU01147551.1:0-24870 GCA_900490025.1 Megastigmus dorsalis
ACATTTCCGTCAGATCGGTGGACGGACATAAAAATATTTCAGTAACCTTTCTGTGAAATATTTCTGAAAGGTTTTAAAAAAAAATTCAAAATATATTGCTGAAATATTTTAAAAATATTTCGTGAAAGTTTCATGCGACTGCAAATCCTGCATTGAAATATTTTAAAAACCTTTCAAAAACCTTTCCTGAAACATTTCTCGAAAACATTTCCATAATGTTTCCATGAAACATTTCCGTCGGATCCGTGGGCGGACATAAAAATATTTCAGAAACCTTTCAGTGAAATATTTCTGAAAGGTTTCATACCTTTCATTGGGACCTTGCAGAAACCTTGCAGAAATATTTCGTGCTATGTGGGCTGTGTCTAACTGTGCAGAAATGTGCCGAAATGTGCCATAAATGTGTCCAGGTATATACGATTGGAACATTTAACACATTTTGGCACATTTTGGCACATTTCAGCACATTCTCCCACAGTTAGGCACAGAAATTATTTTAAGAGTAGTAAATAAGTTTCCTGTGTTTCTGCACATTTTTACACATTTTGGCACATTTTAGCACGATTCTGTATGAATCTAAATGTGCCATTTTTAGCCGAAAAATATCGTAGTATACTGAAATGTTCCATACTGTGCTCAAATGTGCCATTTTGTACTGAAATGTGCCGAATTGTGCAAAAATGTGCATAACTGTGCTGAAATGTGCATAACTGTGCTGCAATGTGTGTATAGCTGTACTAAATTGTGTGTAAATGTGCGTAAATGTACAAAAATTTCAACAAAAATTTTCTTGCTTCGAAATTGTTTTGTGGCTAACTGTGTTAAATTATGTCAAAATGTGTCAAAATGTATGAAAATGTGCACAAATGTGCGAAAATGTGCGAAAATGTGCCAAATGTTCCAATTGTATATACCTGGACACACTTTTGGCACATTATCGCACATTTAGGCACATTTTAGCACATTTTAGCACATTTAGGCACATTTGTGCACAGTTTGGCACAGTTGGACTCCACACATTTTGGCACATTTTAGCACGATTCTGTATGAATCTAAATGTGCCATTTTTAGCCGAAAAATATCGTAGTATACTGAAATGTTCCATACTGTGCTCAAATGTGCCATTTTGTACTGAAACGTGCCGAATTGTGCAAAAATGTGCATAACTGTGCAGAAATGTGCATAACTGTTCTGAAATGTGTGTATAGCTGTACTAAATTGTGTGTAAATGTGCCTAAATGTGCGTAAATGTACAAAAATTTCAACAAAAATTTTCTTGCTTCGAAATTGTTTTGTGGCTAACTGTGTTAAATTATGTCAAAATGTGTCAAAATGTATGAAAATGTGCACAAATGTTCCAATTGTATATACCTGGACACACTTTTGGCACATTATCGCACATTTAGGCACATTTTAGCACATTTTCGCACATTTCGACACAATTCATCACAAAAATTATTTCCACTAGGGTAGATAAAAGAATGCCGAAATTGTGCTAAAAACTTTTTTATTTCCTGTGAGAAAAGTTTGTGCTAAAAATGTTCCAAACGCAGACAAAAGTAAGCCACAACTGTGCCAAAAATGATCCAAATGTCCTAAATACGACAATTAAGGCATGGTTGGAACAATTTTGTCTGCAATATGGAACATATTTGGCACATTTTTTGGAAAAAAACATTTCCACTAGGGATAGTATTATATGCTGTATTACTGTACAATACTATGTTACTATATTAAATTGTATATTTGCAGTATTGTACATACCATTATTATATATTTAATTTAGTTCCAGCATTGACTCATGGCTACCACCACTTGAATTAAACTTCTAGATATTTAACATTATAGTTTTCGCGTGCCATCAAAACTAAAATAATGATGATTGATGGTACAATTATAGTAATATAATATATAGTATATATATATAAATATATATGTGGCGACTTACTCGGTCCCGCGCTAGAAATCTCGCAGTGCTCGTATATTTTTTTTTATTTATTTAAACCAGCATACAATATGTTATACTTACTTCCACATACGTACCTAATATTAATTGAGTCAATTATATTTTCATCAGAAACTCTTACCCAAATGTTTAAAATTAAAGTCAATTCTCACACTCGAACCACCATTCGAAAACAAAACAGGTACCTGCGCTAATATTTACAATTTTTTTGTACAGTTGATAACACTGACTACCTAGTGCGGCTAATGTCCGATGTATGAAATGTACTTGTAACAAATTATTGCTGAAAAACTGGGTCTTAGAGTAACGTTAATGTTATTTTTGCCAAAACAGCTATAGGTGATTGAAACAGAATTGATATGGGCTAAGAATCGTATCATTAAGTACTGCAGTAATTCTGTATACATAGTTGCGTTTTTATGAAAGGTCCTTTTTTTTACGAAGTTCACATTAATGATAGGTAGGTATAGTATAGGCTAGTACTTGATGATGGAGAAAAAATGTCAGGACTTGGATTCGAATTCAAAATACTTGTTAGAACAGTTGATTACAGCAAGGAAAGAAATTAATAATTTAAGGTAGATAATTTTATTTGTGGGTGCACCAATGTTTTAATATTTAAACATAAATTAAATATTTAATTCCTCGTGCATAACCTATAAAAATTAATATGATAAAACAATTTTTAACAGGCAACAGATAAAAAGTCTTCGTTATGTTCATGAAAGAGACGTCAACAGTATAAAAAGACTTTTAGGATTATGCACAAGTGGTCTCGCTTCTTTCCCAGAAGAATCTGCAGCAAAAAATACATCAAATATCCCTTTGAGAGATAATGAGCCATCAACTAGTAACAGTGCCAATAGTTGCTCTTTAATATGTCGGCCTATTGGTACTATTTTAACATGGTTTCCAAATAAACGAGGTACTCCCAGACAGCCTGTTGTTTGCGGTAGAACTCCAGGCAAGATAACGCTTTTTAAAAGTGTTTTTACGAACCCTGAACATGCTCTTCAAGGTTTGGAAGAATTTTCACATATGTGGTAAATATTAAATTTAAATTAACTTTAATTATTACAATGAACTGTTTCATACCTATATAAATGAAATTTTTTTAGGATATTATTCCACTTTCATAAAAATGAAATAGGACACATTCGTGCAAAGGTTGCACCACCTAGATTGAATGGTGTAAGAACTGGAGTTTTTTCTACTAGGTCACCTCACCGTCCATGTCCAATTGGATTAAGTTTGGTTAAGATAATTAAAATTGAAAATTATACTATTTATTTTGAGGGTGTCGATATGGTAGACCAAACACCTGTACTAGACATTAAGCCATATATTCCACATTATGATAATCCTCTGCATATTGAAAAGATGTTACTCAGCGCTCGTTCAAAAGAAGAAACAGGAGAAAATGACATTCCAATATCCGAAGCTTCTTCAATTCATGTAAATAATTGGATAGCAAATGATTCAGATGAATCAATACCCATTGGTACTGATGATCATACACATATGCTAAACCAAAGAACTATTAATCACACAAACTGTGTTATAGAAAATAGGCCTCCTCTAAATGAATCTTCTTCTTCTTCCTCTTCTACTTCCTCATTAATAGATGTATCAAGAGATGAAGAACTTGCATTAAGATTACAAGCTGAGGAGTTCCAAGAGAATTTAAATTTTGAAAATGTATATGTTAACAACGAAAGTTCAAACATTTTAGAGGACAATGAGCTTGCAGCAATTGTTGCACATAGAAACCATTTAAATCCTACTGGTTTTAATGCTACAGATTCAGATATTGGTGGTAATGATGAGCAAAATCCAAGAAATTCAAGGCTGTTAGATGGAGCAGATGGTCCCAGTGCAGTATGTGGAACTGATTTAGATTTAATTAGTAGACGGGCTTTAAATTTAAGGCTTGATGATTCATCTTCATCATCATCTCCTGTAAGAATGGGAGTTCGAGAAGCACCTGATGGAGAAGAAGGCTTTGATCTAACTCAGAATTATAATATACAACCATCAATTAATACAACTGATAGTACTACAAATTTAAGTTCACAAGTAGTTACCAGACAAACAAACGATAGTGTTTCAGAAGAAGCTGTTAGGGTACCTGATTGGATATCAAGACCGAAAACGTCAACTTTATCAGTAGTGTTTAATGAACGTTCTATACTTCAGCTTCATGAAATTTTAAATGATAAAGCAGATGAAAAGAGACATGCTGTAGAAAATGTCTTAAAAGAAGATCCAAGATCAGTGTATTTAAGGCGACGCTATGGAAATCAATTTTATACATTTTTAATTCATGATTTACATATTACATGTAGATTCGATGATGATAGAAAAATAGTTACTGTGTTTCAAATTCGACACGCAGGTCGTATGTGTGAGTGTGGACAACCTGAATGGCAATGTTCAGGGCATTCCCCATCTCCTGTTTTTAATCACGACCAATAACTTTTTTATTATGTACACTTGTATGAATGTGATGTTTTTAATTGTATAATTTTTAAAGAATTATTTTGCACATAATGAATTTTTTTACAAGTTCCTACCATGTTAAGTTCAACTGTAACTTCCATTTTACAAAAATAATTTTGATCTGAATTCATAGGTATACTATTAACTCTTCAAATATAATAGACTTTCTGCATCTTTAAAATATAAAGGCGGGTCATTTGGTTCCAAATCTTTTTTTCAGTATATTAAAATAAAAAATGTCGGGATGAAATTTATACAGTATTATTTGACGTACAGTTCACATATCAAATTTATTACCAAAAAGTAGTTTTACATTGATAAACAAGAGAAACAGCAAAAATAGTTTGCTTAGACATAAACAACCCACCTTTATAGTTTAAGGATTAAAAAGAAACGCTGTAAAAGCAATATTTCACGATTTCTAAAAATTATTTATTTCTCATTCCGTAATAAATCTATTTATAAGTACGCTTAAAGACGATTAACTGTACAGTCTTATCGTTGCGTCGGCTCCTGCTGAAAATATCCATGGTTGAATTGGATGGAAAAGTACATCCAAAATTCCAAAGTCATTGAAAGCTTCATGGTTGCATAATCTTTTCAGAGGGACAATCAATGGATTTTGCAGTAAATCACTGTTATAACAATAAATTTTCATTAATTTTATATATTCGTTTTGACAGAAGTCATTAAATCAGACAATTTTATAGGCTTAATTAACTCAACTTCAATATACTTAAATAAAAAAGGTGTTTAGGGCTAGATCTTCAAACAACCAATAGTAAATCTTAACAGAAACTTTTATTAACTATTGAAAACAGTTGCGACATTTCGATGGCTTAATATACATGTACTATCCTCATCAGGCAAAATGGATGTTCATTGTACAACTCTTGAAAAACACATGTTAAAAATACTTTCTCGGAATACCACTAAGGTCAGGGTTAAGGGTCGAAGATTGATTTAACTACTTTTTTCTTAAGTTACTTTAAAGTAATTTTAACTTTTTAATGTGTTTTTCAAGAGTTGTACAATGAACATCCGTTTTGCCTGATGAGGACGGTATATGTATATTAGCGATCAAAACGTCGCAACTATTTTCAATAGTTAATAAAAGTTGCTGTTAAGATTTACTGTTGGTTCTTCGAAGATCGATCTAGCCCTAAACACCTCTTAGAAAACCGAACAAGAAACGATAGAGCCACATTTGAATGCTTAAATAAAGACTAATTTTTTGTTTTCTTTTTATAAACGTACCTATAAACCATTCCATGACATATAATAAGACCTCGATCATCAGCTCCAGATGCGAATAATGGATATCGTTTATGATATGCCACTCCACGTATTCCTGTACCATGAAGTCGAAGAGTTTGATAGGGTTTCGTACTTAAATCTAAATCAAACCATAGCAGTTTCTTGTCATATGTACCAACAAGAAGATTATCTCCTCCTAAAAATCCGTTAAGCAGCCGTAAATAATACTTTATTATTATGTAAATTTATTAAAAAAAAAATTACCTGGATGTATTGCCATAGTAGATATCCATTGTGAATTTGTAAATAATTTTTTAACCATTTCTTGTTTTGTTAAGTCATATATTCTTACATTTCTTTGCGTCTATAAAATGAAGAAAAATATTTTAAAAATGTAAGCTAGCTTTTAAAGAAAACTATAATTGTAATAACTTACCGCTACAAATAAAAATGGCCTAATTGGATGGAACAAAGTGCATTGTACTTGTCCTTTTGGTTTAGTAATGGGTAAATGAGATCTTCTTTTTGATAATTGATGGATTAAGATAGATCTATTTTGACCATCTGGCATAACTGTGGAAAAATAATCACCTTTACCATGCCATGTTACTTGTTTAACAATTTTAAAATGATTTATAATAATTCTAATTCCCATCTTCCAATTTTCTGGATTGTCCACTTCTGTTTGTTGTTCCCATTGAACAACAGCTTTTACTCTTTCAGGAACTGAAATATTTAGGCAATAGCATTTATTTTGAGTAAATTTGAAAATAGTATTTTAAAAAATAATTTATAAACAATTACCTATAGCATCACTTTGTGGCATTATTTCTAACAATTTATCTGCTTTACTTGCTATTAAATGATCTCCTACACCAGCATTAATTAACAAAACTTTTTGATCAGCTGCTACAGCAATGAGTGGAAGATTTTGATTTGGACACCAGGCAACACTTCTGACTATACCACCACAATTTACAACTTTAACACATCTGCCAGTAGCGATTTCCCAAACTAAAATATAAAGAAAATTTAAAATCACTCAAATATTAAAAAATAAATTATTTTGAAATATACTTACTCCTTAATGTTAAATCATCTCCACCACTTGCAAGATATTGACCTGTTGCTTCTATGGCCATACTTCTAACCATATCAGTATGACCTTTGTAAATCATAGATTGAGTAGTTGGGAATGGTTGCAAATCTTTGGGACTTGGTAACTGTGGCACTAAAGATTCTGGTTCTATTGTTAATTTCATTTTTATTGCTCTGGGACATAAGTAAAGATCCAAACACCTTTGGAATCTTTCTTTGATGTACTTAGGATATGCAGGAACGGCTCTGAGAGAATCATATTTTTCAGGAATAAAATGTAACTTTCTTTTCCAAGGTGTTGACTTTAGTTTGTTCCATTCTTTGACTTCTCTCTTATCAAATAAGTATTCTGGAGGTGGATTGTAGCTTTCACCATGTCCAGGAAGAAATCGTTTTGGAGCTGAAATATGTTTGTGAATTCTTCTCATTTCTTCAGCTTGATCATCAGTCTGCCAAAGCATGTAAAATTGTGGTTCATTTGTTTTCTCTTCTCTTTCTTTCTGCATTTCTTTTGTTGATTTTATCCATCCCATTTTTAAAGCATGAACAAGCTTTGAAACCTTTTGAGCTTCTGGTTTTGAAGGTAGGAAAGAACGCTTATGCTCAGGAAATTTACGAAGAGGCATATTCATGACTTCAGAAGTAAACCAATCTACCCATGGCTAAATGAAATAAAAATTTTAATTTTAATAAATTAATAAAAATGAAGAAATAAATTAAGCAATAGAGCAACATTAATGATGAGTGAATTCGTTTTTATTAAAGTGCCGATGTTGTCCTATGCGAGAATTCAGCGAAGATGTCACTGGATAAGTGAGTTGTCTTGTTGTGTTATATGACATAAACATTTTAGATAGTTAAAGAAAACTGTGACATGATGTTGACAGTTGTGAACCACATAAAATAAGGTCCTGAAGAGGGACATATTAAATAAACGACCAAAACATTGGTCCTTTAATAAGAAGTGCACTTTATTGGTTTGAGAGTAATATTAAATTTACTTACAGCATATTCATCAAATTGAGCATCAGGTACTCTCTGTTTTTGAATCCTTGTAATAAGATCAATATCTGCTTCACTCAAAACAACATTTTGTCCAGTTTGGTAATCTGTTACAGTTCTCCAAAAATCAGGATCTTCCATTCTCCTTAAAAAAATATCTATTTGATCTCCTTTTTCAGGTTTTAAAATTTTTTTTCCATCCCAATCATAACCAAGATGATCAGAATCATTGTACCATTTCATAGGTATATTTCCTACAGTATTTCGAATGTCTTCTTCATCAGAAGAATCACTTTCATATTCATTTGTACTACTATTATTTGCAATAGAATTTGGTTTTACTGTTACAAGGTCTTTAGAATTGTTGAATGTATTTTTAGGTTTATTCTGCAATGTTTTCTTATCAGAGTCAGATTTAATTTCGGTTGCTTTCTTACTATTCTCCTCATTAGAATCTGAATCACTTTCTAATAAACTATCATCATCAGATTTATTTTCCTCCTCAGATATATCTTCCTTACTTTCTTCTTCACTTTCATTACTGTCATCTCCAGACTCGACATCTTCCTCGTCAGACGTAAATATAGGTTGATCTTCCTCTTCATCCGAATCATGAGAGGCACCTGTATCATCAACTTCCTCATCTGTTGTATCTCCATCACCATTAATTTGCCCAACTAACAAGTCTTCAGTATCTGAATCCTAAAAATTTATTACAACAATTGTAACAGTAATTTTTTAATCTACAGTTTACCTTTTCAAAACTTGTACAATACAACAAGTCAGTATTTAACTTAATCTATTAATTTAATTTATTAATAATAGTCAGATGAATTTTTCTGGTATTGTAAATGCAATTTTAAAGCAAAATATTAAAGAATATTTTAGAAATTTTTTATATAATTTCACGACTCAAAAAACCTTTGGAAACATGATTTTATTATATTTTTTGGTCATTTAATAAAATTATTTTTGAATACTTCACAATTTAAATTAAATATTTTACCTCTGCTTCTTCCGATTCACTTTGATCATTTTCTTTTTCATATTTATTTATATCTATACTTTTTTTTAAATTTTGTGTTCGTTTAAGTGATTTTTTATCAGTTTTCATCTTTTTTATTTAACAATAATACAAAATTTTCACCAGCACACATGGGCTGCTATAATTGAGGTTAGAAAAACATGCGCTGCACTGTGCATAATATATGAATTGGCAGCTCTCCTAACAGTCCTAACCCGCTAAGTTAGCTACCTATTTTAAAGCTAATAAAGCAACAGTCGCAAAGAGAAAATCGAATGAGATACGATTAGCTGCAACTTCAAGGAAACTGAAAAAGCTGGCGAATTGCAGTCTGCAGATCTCAGATCTTCGATTATTATTCCTTCAGAGTTCAGCTCTTATTTTTTTTTTGCAAGATCATAACATGCACCAAAGAGACGAACAAAAGGGAAAGTCTGATATTCTGATTAATCAAGTGGAGTAGGTGAACGAAGCAAAAAGAGGCACGAAATATTTCATATTTAAACGGAACAACGAGCTCGATGCAATTCTCACAATATATTCGCTTTTCTATAGGCTAAGGCTAGTTTAAAAAAAGGAGAAAATTTCGATGCAACCCCGATCTTTTGTGTGAGTTTATTACGGTGCGATATGATAACAAAATTGATCTCAAGAGAAACCATTGTAGCGAGCCAGTTTACGGTGACTCGACGAAAAACAACGAGATGCGTTCGTGATGCGTTTGCTCGCCTATGTCGTGCTCGCATCTACAAGTAATATGTAAGTTAAAAATATACATAATGATTTTACAACAACTTTGAGCACTGTAACGCATTTCATTTGATTGGTTGTTTTTCTTTTAGAACTGGTTGGAGAATGGGTTGTGTTAATAGTCGAACAGATATCAATGACTTGCATCCAAATGTTTTTCAAGTAATGAATGTTGATGATTTAGGAAATTTAATCACACCTGGCAGATTAGAAGTCACAGATTCAGATATTATTTTATATCAACGAGGCAAACCTCCAGTTAAATGGCCATTACGATGTTTACGCCGTTATGGTTATGATGCAGAAATTTTTAGTTTTGAATCTGGAAGACGCTGCTCTACTGGGCCAGGCATATATGCTTTTAAATGTCGCAGAGCAGCTCAACTTTTTAACCTTGTGCAGACAAATATTCAGGTAATTTTGTAATATTCTAAATCTGTTAAGTTTAAACTTACACTGATATACACATGTAGTTTTAAGTTAATTTTTTTCAAAATCTATAATTATATTAAAATTGTAATTAATCTTGACCATTCAGAATTACAAATTTTATTCAGTATTAAAAATAGTTAAAAATAGTTATAAATTAAACATAGTTATAAATTTGATTTTTGCTAGTAAAAATTAATGGCTAGGCTAAAATAAATTTTACTCTAATACTTATTTTCAAAGACTAATTTAATATTAATCTTTTGGAATATCAGTTAATGCCAAAATTAGGTATCTATTATAATTATCTTTATTTTAACAGTTTTTTACATCTAGATATAATCTTGTAAGTTATACGTTACTATGAAGTTTAATTTTATTACAGCAAGTTTGTATTAATGGGGATGATACAATCTCAAGAGAAATGCCGATTGGCACACATTCTGGGCCTATTGTAACGCGAGTGACAATACCAACAGAACCTAATTACTTGGATCCAATACCAGGTAGAAGTAATGGTCGTGTTGTATCAACATTTCCTCATAATCAACAGTTTATAGAAAGACGATTGAGTAGTATTGGAAGTAGTAGTGGTCCAATGTCACCTCAAGGAACTATGGGTTCCCCATCACCACCTCCTATGCTGCCATTGTCATTACCACCACCTCCACCTGTTCCGCATTTTCATCCATCCTCTCTGTATGCCAACGAAGAAACCCTTCAGTCAACCATTGCTGTTGATGTGGAACACAATAATAATAAAAGCCTAGCGAGAAGATCAATGCAAAGGTATATAATTCTATCATTAATTAATAATACTTATGCATGTACAAAGGGAATTGATGTGTATATCAGTTACTTTCAAATTTTTAGGTCACACACTGTAAGTAGTTCGACATCAAGTAGCGGATTCTTGTCGTTTGAGCAGGTTTCTGGCCAAGTACTCTGTAATGAAAACTGGTCATCAAGCCACAATCGCGCAGCAGTGCCTCTGCAATCATCTGCACCTTCCTACATGAATGTCGATCTGGGTAGTGATGCCAGTCCGCTCTCCCCCTCACACAGTACCTGCGATTCCTCAACACCTCTGAAAGAAGAAGTGTCTGACGCTCTGGACTGCAGTAATGGCTGCGTTCGTGCTTACATGAATATAAGTCCCGGCCAAGAGAAGCTCGAGCCTTTACCCCCAGTTATAAAATCTCGTCCACCTGCACTGGCAATTTTACAGCAACAGTCTGATTCGGAAGACGGAACGAGACATTGTTATGCAAATCTGGAAGCCAATGAAATCGAAGGCCTGAAAAAACGCTTTTCTGCAACTTCCATCGCTGAAAAGTTACCCCTGCAGTCGCAAACTCCACCACCGATCGTGAATAATACGCCAGTCATCAAAGGGATGAGCTACGCTGTTTTAGACCTGGATAAGAAGGAATCAACGAGCGCCGCGACGATGGCCACGACAACGGCCACGACAACAACCACAGTTACGTCTACGACAGCGGTACCGGCGAACGCAACCTCGACAATAACGACGACGGAGGTGTCCTCGTCGCCGTTATCTCAACTGCCTCCGACCTCATCGCCACCGGATTCGCCACTCAAGTCTCAGCAAATAGGGTACGTGACGATCGACTTCAATAAGACGGCCGCCCTGTCGCATTCTGTCAATTCGAGCCTGGTCAATGACAATGACGAGGGCTCGAGGAAAACCCGGCATAATTCAACGATCAATGAATTCACTCCTTCCTCGACGAAGCACAATGCTTCCATAACCGAGTGATTTACAGCGTTTCTTTTCATTTCAATTGCTGCGATTCGCGATTGTTTCGTTTACTTCTAATTGCCAACCTAAAAAGTTTGCGCATATTGCTTTTCTACTTGTGAAGAGCATTAATCTTGAGATGGGTTGTACCGTGTGCGATTTCGTCACCGTATTCGAGATGTGCGTAGTAATGCAATTTAATTATCGTGATATACGGTCGATATGCTATCTTGTTTCTGACGGTCTTTGTTTTCAGAGGTTTTCTATTTTTTATTGATAGGAACTAATTGAATAGCTATTCCAAAAGGCTTCGATCATCGGATAACAGGTCAGGGTCAATGGAATGCGATTTTTTACAAGTATAAATTATGAAACGTCATCGTAAGAGTGAGAATGAGAACGAGAGTCAGATACATTATTTTTTTATTTGGTAATATGAGATTAACAAACTTATGCGTAAAACGAGATTAGATAACGTTAATATAGCTTATACTTTGAGTATAACAACTTGACTGGAACATATACGAACGACAATGAACTATTAAGTCTACGCGCATATAATATACTTCAGGTAAACACTAAATTTCAAGAACGTTTTTGAAACTGTATTAGGTAGTCAGAAGCGAAAAAGTTTAACTTTTTTATTGTCTAATTATAATATTTTTTAGCACAAATAATTTCGTCTGTAAACGCCAAATACTTTTACCTAATGTAAGAACGAACAAATGTGAAAAAAAAATATTGATACTAGAGTTAATTAGCCAGAAGGAAGGAGAGAGAGAAAGATAAATATTTATAAATAATAATTGTAAGAAAAAGAATACAATAAGATTAATTCATTGCTACAGCGGTTACAAGAACAGAACAACAATAACTATATAAACAATAATAATCCATCACGCTGATCGACGAATAGAGATCGCCGTTTCTAGCCGTGTTTAAGGGCCTGTTAAAAGAAGTAAAAAAACAACAAAGAGAAAACCTATTGCAAGACTATTTTGTAAGGGTTTATCTGGGGTGGAAAGTTTTTAGAAATGATAAACATATTAATATAGGTAAATTCTTTTGTAAAACAATGAAAAAATAAACAAGTAACGCTCATTTTGTGTACAATGTATGTGATAATAGCAAGGTGAATCTTCTAGTGGAGAGCATACTTGTGAAAAATAAACGAATTTTGTGTCAAAGTAGTTGCCTATAAATTGTATACGCCAAGGAAAACATTTTTTAATATGCGACGTGTTTTGGACACACGTTGTATGCAGTAGCCAAATAAACTAGACTTGTGGTACTACACAATCGCCCTGTGTAGAAATATACTTTTTTTAAATAACGTACTACCTACCTGTTAATGTTTTATTTGATTTATTCAGCGAAAGTAAGTAGTGTTTTTGTGATTGCTACAAAGGAACAATGTAAAATGTCTTAGCTTTGTACCGTACTAAGAAGAAATTAAATTTTATTATTGAAGTATCTATACGAACTTTGTAAACCACCGATTACGCAATGTTATGCGTATAAGGCGTTCTTAGTGAAATTTCCCGTCAACTGAAATACGAAAGAAAATAAATTAATTTATTTTCAATTGAATTGAAAATTCGCAAGCATTTATGAAATCGTTTTCTTTTCCACTTATTACGTGTCATTAATCATAATTATATTTATGATGCTAAAATGTACATCGAAGTAAAATTTCTATTTATTATTTGTTAAATTTGACTATTCCGAGAGAATAACTATGAGCCTAAAAAGTTAGACTGTCAAATGTAGACTGGATGTTACAAAAGATAAAACAAAAAAAAAGGAAAGGATGTGTGTTAAATCTTGTATCAACCGTGGCAGTATTACTTGTGTATGTAAGCGTCGTTGCGAAACATAAAATATTGACGTGGCTTTAAGTTTTCGCTAGAAAATTTACACGCTAGTGAAATTTCGTAATTGGAAAACGCGCAAATATTATTCATTCCAAGTAATTTAATTTTTCCACCATTAAACCACATGTTAAAGATGAAAAATAATAAAATACATTTCAAAACAAATTAGAAATCGTTATAGGTATCCATCAATAGAATATATGCAGTAGCTATATATTCCTCAGCAGTTGTGATACAAAACTCATCAAATGTTTGATCTGTCAATCGGTTCATGTGTATGAGAGTGGGTTGGGTTGAGGTACAATTTGCGATGATCGACAAAAGTCGTTTAATAAGAGTTTATCGTAGATTTTAAGGAAAATCATTGGGTGTGGCGAGCAAAGTTTATTTTTCTATGAACAAATGAATGGTTGAGATATCTTTTATGATGTACAAGGAAGTGGAAAATGTGAAAGCTTAATTGTACAAGCTGTAAATTCGTAGACAATTTGCATCGAGAGAAGCAAATACTTAATTTATGAAAAATGTTGCCATTAACTTAACGACCTAAACGCATCTTGTGCGCGCATTCAGTCCAAGTTGTATATTTTAATACGTGCAAAAAAATCATAGTTCAGAATCATTTTATAATAATGATGACTGTATTTATATAGGCAACCAAAGAAAAATGTAATTTTGTATGTTTGTGCTTCATTTTGAATGACACAACGTGTAAGAATTACTGCGTAAATAATGTTGGTACGATCAAGATTTTGTTGTATTATATATCCAAAAATGTAGTTTAGTGCACATATATGATACTATTATTACAAGAGTAATAGCAAAAAGTGACAAGGATAAAATAAGAATAAAGCTTGAATGAAATTTAAGTGTTTTATTATTTATCCTATATTTAATTACAATATATTGTTTACAAATATTAAAAACAGTAAGACCTTCAAATGAATGAAATCAGCAAATGAAATACAAGATTCCGATATTATAATAATTCCACTTCGTAGTGGACTGTACGAAAAGTAGTTCATTGAATATTTATAACACTAAAACACTTACTACAAGTTCTATTATGTTCCTACCACTGCAACTGTTAATTCTTATGCAAGTCATCCTTACAAATACCTAACTTAGTGGTAAGGAATATCATCCATCTCAACTAGCATGTTAAATTAACAGAATCACATTTTTGAATTTTTTTTAATACTAAAGTAAAATCTAAATTTTTATTTATAGGTACTCTTGGTCATCTGTAGAATGCGTTTGATCCCTGAATATCAAATCTGAAAAAGAAAAAAATTTTAATTAATAATATAGATCCAAGTCTCACCAGTATTTAATGAATATTATATTATTTAATATGTGATAGAAACTTGAACTAGTAATTATTGCTTTAAATAATACATTTTAACACTGGTGGGTAAGTTTGATTTTTTACCGCATGGGACGTTTTTCGCCTGAGCGAAGCGAGAAATAACCTCGCTCGTGTATAAAACAGTATTTTTTTACATGAGGCGTACAAATCTTGATTTAGCGCATGCATTTTTATACAAGAGTGCGCGAAATGGAGCTTTGCGCACGGAGTGTCAAAAAATAAAATACTCTACAAGTGTGGAAAGGTGATTCCCGCATGAGAAGATTTTGTCGCCTGCGCGAAGCGAGAATCATCTTTATGTAATATATTATTGTTTTGCTGAACAGATTAGCAGACGGGACAAATGTGAACACTACTAATTAAAATGGATCTATTCTTTTTGTTTGAATCTACACTTGAAATTAGTGAAGAAATTTTGAATTATTTTGTATGATTTTGTAGGATCCAGATTATTTTTCAATTATTTGAAATCTTCCAAATGACTTGCATTTATTCATACCTACTGCACTTGATATCATATGAGAAGTTGGAAATCTTAACTATAAATAATGCGTCTTCGGAATTTCACTTAACATTAAATATACAAAGCTTTTTGAATCCGTCTCGTTGAAATAGTGTCCTCTATTTTTAGATAAAAAATTTTTTGGGGTGACTTACCTATTATCGTCGTTCTATTCAGGCTCTTGAATGCGGGGTACCAGATTTGGATCTGCGGGGTGTGCGGCTCTTTGATGGCGATCTTGACTTGCTTAGTGACTTAGGGCGTCCATTCCTGCTCCTGCTGCGTGAACGGCTCCTTGATGACGAGCGCGAGTAGCTGCGCTTGGTGCGCTGCCTTGAACGGGATCGTGATCTTGAATGTGATCTGGACAAAGACCTAATAAATGAATTGCTGACTATTATAGTTGCTTGTTGTGATTGTGTGCCTAATTGGTAATTCATTTTTGTTTCTCTAATTTTATTTTCCTTGGTATTTCAGAAAAACATCTATTCACATCTACAATTTATTTCATGTATAATCGACTTTAAGGTTTACTACATAACACGATCAAATTCGAAACAGAGCTTTAGAGAGATGTTTACTGCGCCGTAATTCATTTTGTGACGTGTTAAACATTTTCTGATTGTACCTGAACAGCAATGAAATTCGCGTTAAAAGTATTTAATTATACATGCATGCTACATAGCATGGTGAGATAATACGCATGTAAATGTTAATTTTTAGTATACCCTTAATTTCTGGGAAAAAATCTAAAGTAGCCAATTTTAAATATCAACTATCAACTAATGAAATAACGTCTCATACTAATGTGTACATTTAAATAAAGCATTATACTTATATGTATGCATTATTAAAAAAGTTTGAAAGAAAACATCTCTGATGTATATGGCTCATCTAGTTTAAACGTAGCCACAAGCGTATTATTTTTCTAAATTTACACATATAGATGTACCCCCGGCTAGTCAATTATTGAACTCGGTTGTTCTTTGATTTTGTATACCTATATCAGAGGCTGCGTGAATACGCGCGGAAGGAGGTAGGATAGCAGAGCAGATTGTCAATAATCGCGCGATATTCGGACGTGTGGACGAAGAGAGGTGTAGGCTATATAAGAGCAGATGATCGCTATGTATTTATACGATGTTCAGGCGTAAACATCGGGAGCTGAACGAAGTCACGAAGAAGCGGACACAGAGTCGTAGGCGCAGCGGAGTGCCGTTGTTAGAAGAACCGAAGTGCCCCTCTCGCTTATTCTCGCTGAATGATTCTCTCTTTCTCTCTCTCATTTTTCTTAGTCTCTGTTCAGTGTCTCGTAGTGCAGAAGTAAACCCAAAGTAGGTAGGTGCTCTATACACGCTGTAACTACGCAGAGTGCATCACAAAGTGAACCCAAGTAGATTAGGCGAATCTCGCGAGTATCTCTGTATGCGACATCGCATAGTCACATGCGGATGCCGGTTCAGCCGCACCTCCTACAAATAATGGGCAGGATTACATGGACGACGTTCTCTGGTGTTTTATCCAGTGGGTCTGTATACTTATTTTTTTTTCTTACAGACATTTACATTTTGCCTTTACTGACAAGACCTTTTATTCATCTAATTAATATACGCTACATGATTTTTAGCAGTAAGGTTCAATTATTTGCTTTGACTTCATTACTGTGACAGAAAAAATGACCCCTTTTAAATGAAGATGATAAAATGGAATAAAAACGTGCAAAGCTATCTACTCGATGGAATTTTATGAAAGTTAGACATATAATGATTCGAGTTGCAATACGCTATCTTACACGATGTTCTAGTATCCCCTTTAAGATAAACATATCTCCAAGAGCTCTTTTAGACGATACTAAAGCATATTTTATCATAACACATATAATGAATTACAACTACCATTGTGATTAGCCTATGTTTTACAAATGGAATTACTGCATGGAATGTTCATGAGAGCAGTAGACTTTTAAATTGCAAGAAATTAAACCTTAATGCTGCTTTCTTACTCGATCACACACCAATAAGTTTGCATTTGTGCAAATTTCAAGGTTGATGACTTATCCTGTACAGATCAGTCGTATCATCATTCATACATCGAACATATTATAGTGCAATACCGTTAAGACTCGTTGTAACAAAAGTTTTGTATGCATGTGCGAGAAATAATAGTGCTTGTACAAACCTGCGTCTTCGAGAACCTCTCTGCCTTGAGCAGTCACGGGCATAATGTCCACGTTCACCGCAATCGTAGCACCTGTCCTCCGGGTGGAACGGTCTGCCTCCTGAAGCGCCTCTTCTGGGTGGTCCTCTATCCCTGGATCGCTTTCCATTCGAGAGTTCAACTCGAACTCTACGCCCGCAGACGGTCCGACCATCCAAACCTTTGACCGCGTCCTCGGCATCTCTAGCATCTTCGAATTCAACAAAGGCGAAGCCAGGCGGATTCCGGGCCACCCAAACATTCTTTAGCGGTCCATAACGTGAGAAGGCATCTTCCAATTCCTGCTTAGTTGCACTGCTGCCCAAATCGCCAACGTAGACTTTGCAGTCTGACGGATAACGAGACATCTATGGAAATTGAAAAAAAAAAAAAAGAAAAAAAAGTTAAGTCGCCATCCTGAAACGTGGCAATGAAAAATTGCGACTTCAGCGCAGACGCCAACGCGTAAAAGCGATACACCCGAGCAAAAAAAAATCCGATTACTCGGCGGAAATAAAAAATTATCAGTTCTTCTTAAATGAAATACCGAAATAAATTACCGGAACGTATAATTTCAAACTAAAATTCTACACTGGCCAACCCGGTAAAATAAACTTTTTTTCGGAGCACTGGCGGCCACACAGACAAGCTCGGCAAAAGCGAAGCGATCGAGCAGAGCGTGCCCTTAGCTGCTACGTGAACTCAAGCGCCAAATAAAAAACAAACGAAGACTCACCTTATTCATAACAGCTAAAAATTGTTATCCGTAACACAACTTGACACAAACTCAAGGTGTGTATAAAAGCTTCAGAAGCTGACGCGCAATGGTGTATTGCGCGGTACAACCCTCCTGTCTCTCCTCTCAGGCAACTGCTGAACGAACGAGTGTGGGCTATACAGAGCCAAGAGTGTAGGCATCAGCTCGCACAGTAGGTAGCTATGCGTTCCCTCCGGAAAATCGATAAAATGGCGTCGAGTCAGTGCCGATGACTGCCGAAGACCGCACGAAGCGAAACGACCAATCACCATTCACCAATGAGTAGAGTAGGGTTATTGTCTACACTGCCTACATTGTATGACTGTACACTCGGAGGCCGGAGCAGTCGGAGCGACCCCAGCGCCTCTACATGGGCAAAGTGGAAACTGGTACTGAAGTACGGCGAGTATAGTTAGGATAGTTATAGTGTTGGCTTTGTCAGCTAATCCGCTTGGTGATTGGCCCATAGCTATAATTGAGGAGGGTTCGGCGTTAGGTGCCGTATCGAGCTGCGTTCAACTTGCTGATGCTCAAAGAATATTCAGCAAAATATTCCCAAAAAATTCAGGGAGATTTTTCGAGTCTTCTAGTTTCTTACGTATATTGTTTTTAAGTAAAAAAGTATTTTTGTTTACTTGAAAAAAATTCTAACTTGTAAAAACAAAACTTCAAACGACAAAAGTCTGTTATGAATTTTCGAAATTCCATTTTTTTTGGATATAGTATTGTTTATTTACGTCTTATGAATGTGTGTTTAGAATTTTAGATCTGAATCTTATATTGGGAATTAAAGTGAAGTCGTGCTAGGGATACATGACACATATATATATATTTCAAGATGGCTGACTTCGAACCCGTCGTCTGCATTGAGAGTGCTCCTACAGTGCGATTGATGCGTCATGTACCGTTCGAAGTCTATTTTTATTAATTTTGGCTGTTTAAGGACGTTCACGGACCGCAGTGGAGCTAACACAACTCATTTTTCCATACATATACATTTCAATATGTATTATCAAGAATAAGTTGAGCTAGTCAGCGCTGCTAAGTTCCGCCTACTCTGCGCAGAAGCACAAAATTTTCATTCCTGCGCAGTTAAAATAAATCTGGCAACGTCTATATATATTTATCGCTCCCGCAAACGCACACAACATACACACACATACATGTTATGTTCGGCTACGGCGGCGAATGCTAGTACAGCGTTGCCAAGTCGTCTGCTGTTTTCTTTCCCCACGTTCCTTGGCGAGAGGAAAGTGGACAAAATTCTACATTTCAAACAGCCGTATCTCGAAAATAAACACCGGTTGCTATGTTTAATAAAATTGTATCTTAATCAGTACATGTTTTACTATAACATATTAGTTTTTGGTAAAAATCAAATGCTATTTAACACGGCAAAGCTTAAAAAACATCGTGTAAAAACGGCTCAGTATAGGAATCCTGTGTTAAAAGCCGCAATTTCTGACTTTGATATCTCAAAATTTAGGTCTGGTAGCCCTATTTTTAAAAATGGCTATGCATAAAGCAGGTGATAGAGAACGTATATATTCAATTTCATGAAAATCAAATGATAATTGATTTTTCCGTGAACGTCCTTAAGGGGAGAAACTCCTTTACATCTTACAAAAAATCAATTTTTTTTTGCATAAAAAATTAGTTTATCCCTTCAAGAATATCGTGCAAAAGTTTCAAAGTGAAATTCAAAGTCCTATGAGAGCTACAGCCTGTGAGCGTGACTCATTTTAGAGCGCACCGCTCGTGCGCCGCAGGTATACGGAGGTCCAACCTTTAATTGTATTGGAGCAGAGGTTTCGCAGCGCGTTTCGAGTGAAAAGACCGTTACAAAGCAGGTATATAAAAGTATACCAAATTATAGTAAATAAACGCTGCGACAAGTTATCCAAAAGGAGAGAAAATCAGTACTTCCAGAGCACCAAATCCTCGAAAAAGACGTTTTCAAGGTAACTAATTTACGACTGCGGATGAGGAGAGACCAGATACCAGCGCGAGTGCCAAAAAACTTCATAACAAAAAAAAACGGTGTAAAATTGTACTTTTTTTTAAAAAAGATGTCGAATTTACAATTTTGTAATTTTTTATGCATTTGTAGGTAAGCATAGAGCGAAATTATACTACTAATCGAAAACTGTTTCTATTTTTTGTTTCAGATTACCCAAAAAAATTGGAGAAATTACACCAATTGCAAAGTCGCTTGTTACGTTGCGAACTGCGGCGCCGCATAGCACCGCCATTTTGTTTGTTTTTTTTTAAATAAAAAATCATTTAAGGTTTTTTAATAGTGTTATTAAAATTCAGGAAATAATAAATATTTTTGTTTCCTCAAAAAAAATTCTTAAAAAACCCATCATTTTTTCGTTTCTAAAGGAGTTTCCCCCCTTAAAGCATTTAAAAGTTAATAACAAAGTTTCGGCATCTACAATAGGTATTTAAGCTTATTGTACAAAAGGTTTCATAAATTTAAGTGTAGAAACAAAGCAATGATCTTGTAAGTAAAATAGAAGTCGATGAGTATATCAATTCAAAAATTCACGTGCAGTTCTCTAGATCATTGCTTTATTTCTTCAGTTAACGCTTTGACGCATAGTGGGACGTTTTTGTCCCACCTAGATCGTTGAGATTTTTTTATCATAAAACTTTTATTTTTACGTGTACAATGGTGATAGTATTCTTTTTAGATAGGTAAGATGTTTCTCTATAATAGTTAGTAATGAAAATATGAATTTCTTTATTAGCATAATAGTTATAAATAAACAAATTGCAAAATAATCTGTTGTTTTACAAAAAAAATCATTTTCTACTTTGTTTTTCATTTGATCTTTCTAAAATCTGTACTCGGAGGTTTTTGGGGTCGCTGATTACGAATATGTAATCAGAAAAATAAAATTTTGCAATCCAGATACCTATTGCAAATTTTAATATTCTGACTTCAGATTTGTTATCAGCGACCCCAAAAGCCCCGAGTAAGAATTTTCAAGTCATTTTATCGAACAGAAAAATGTATGCATCAAAGTGTTAACCCATTAACGACCAAGAACCCGAATTTTCAACAACTTTTTCAAGGCTTTTTTCAACTAAAAAAAAGGTATGAAAAAGTTTTAAAAAGATCACATCCGACGTATTTTGAACTGTTCTTTCGAATGGTGATACCGATTTTTTTTAAAAATACTCCTGCAAAAAAATTTGGAAATTTTCAACTTTATGAATTTTTTTTTATAAGGAAAATGCAATGACAATAATTCAAAATACTTCAAAAAAGTGCAATCGATGTTCAAATATTACGGGAAAATTTTTTTCATGATTCTAAATTTTCTTATACCTATAGCTATTTTTAATGCATATAGTGTTAAGCCTTCTGGGAATCTGTATACTTTTATGCCATAGTTATTTTATCTGAGTTCTTAAATATCGTCTTTATATAATTCGTCGTAGAGATGATACATGGGTGATTTATATGCAAAGATTTGATCTAATAATAGTTCATTGGATTTTTATCAGTGATAAATTTATTTTTGTTAAGTATTTTAAGTAATCTATTTTGTAGTCTTTGCAATACCTAACTTAATACTGGACGAATACGCCCCTCCCCAAGCTATCATTCCGTAAGCAATGACGCTGTGTAAGAGGGCATAATTAATATATCATGCGTATAGGTTGTCTGTTATTGTCATATTTTCGACAGTTTATAAAATATGAAGATGAGGTATTTGGTCTTGTTGAAAATATATTCAACGTGTTTATTCTATTTGTTTACTATATGTACTGTCAAATATATGATATGATGAAGTTTTTTGGTGTGCTATCTCTATCGTTGCCAAATTCTATATGTACGGTTTTGTTAGTATTTAGTGACAGTTTGTTCATGAGCTATATAGCCAGTTGGATATATATTGCAAGTTTTTATTCATATTTGATTCTACTTCTTGCCAATTTTTGCCTGTAGTGATTACCGAAGTGTGTTCTGCATATGATATGATTGTATTATCTGACATATCATATCTATTAACAAGTCGTTGATATATATATATAATGAATAGCAATGGTCCCAATAGGTAATATGCGTTGCGGAACCCCCGTATTTACTCATTCAAATTGGCTGGTTTTGTTGAATTTAACTCTTTGCTGTACTCTATTGTTTGCGTAACTTTTTATTAAATTATGTGCGCTTCCTCTAATTCCATAATTGTAAAGTTTTTCAAGAAGTATTTGATGATTTACCATGTCGAAGGCTTTAGTTAAATCTAGAAAAGTTATTGCAATAGGAGTAAAGGAAAGAGTTGAGGCCCATCTATTAAATAGAATTTTCAAAAATTTGAAGGGAATGTCGGAGCTGAATGTCATGTAACCTCGCTTTGCGTCACTAAAAAGACACTTCATATTATACATATATTTTATAAAATTTTATAAAAAAAAAGGAGAAGAGTACCTTCTAAATTTCAATAAATAATAATTATCTAACTTGATAATTGCACTATTTTGTGAAATGTGGCTAAATATATGGAAAAAAGATAAAAGATTGTAGCGCTGTTTCGCGAAACAGGTTTTGTGACCAGTCTTATATATATTCTTTATGAATATTATAAGCGTTTTTACTACACTGAAGGAGAAGTGCACCCTTTATATTTCATCACTAAAGAATTATTATGTCACTTCGCATTTATATTATTTTCTAAAATCTAATCAAATTTATGGAAAAATTCCATGAGATTAGGTGACGGTCATTCTTGGCTTCGATTTCCCCTTTAAATTATTTCTTATCGATTAGAACATTAAAAATGTCCTTCTTTTAACTTTTAAATGTTCAAAATGAAAATTTTAAACAAAATGAAAATTTTAAACATAACGCAATTTAATAACTTATCCAATTGACTATAAAAACAATAATAAATATTAATAGTAAGAAAATAAAATTAAAGAACTAATTTGATAATATTTTGTTAAATTAAACATAGTAATATATATACTACTGCATGGTAAAGAGATTTTTGCTGCTATAGCTCATAACTTTGGAGTAAGAAATGCTAACAACTCGTTTTAAAATGCAAATGAAAGTTTATTATCTGTACTCTTGATATCTCATTTATACCATTTTCTACACTGATAAAACCAGAATGCAGCAAGCTATATATATATATATATATGATGAATGTATCGGGACCCAATTTAGGGGACCTACAGCCAAATAAATAAAAAGAAAAAAAAACTATGCAGATAATGCGAAATTCGGTAAGTGCATTAAAAACACTTTCTGGACAAAATGAATCTGAGCGTGAAAAAAATGCGAAGCGAAAATTGTATATATTTAGTTTATCATTTGCAATGTTATTTTAATGATTTTCTATGTAATTTAATACATGGAAAATATACCTATCAGTTTCAGGTATATGTTAACCATGCATCTATGCCGTACGGAGCAAGAAATGAGTAGATATAAGCAAATTCAGGTATGCTAAAAATATTAAACTACGACCGAAATACTGGGCTTTTCCCAAGTTTTCAATAGAATAAGAATTTAAAACTAAATTTTCAGTGTATAATCAGTGTTTTTCAGTACGTTATCATATATGTATAAAGATCTTTTTTGTGTTATTGAAATTTTAGAATTAATGGGCTCCAGGCTTGCAAAATCAATTACAATTCATTCACATTTGAATAATATTTTAATTATAAAATAGTTGAATTCAAATTATGATGTTATTTTATTGATTTATTAAAATCACCAATTCAAAATCTCCAGGCTTATTAGGCAGTCAAATTTTTAGGGTAATAAAAAAGAAATAAATAAATTGTATTGCATATATATGAGAAATAAATTTGGATAGCAGGTAGGTATATCAGGTAAACATTAAACACATGGCTAGCAATCCATTATAACCTCCGTTGTCAAGGAAATAAGGCAAACAAGCTTCGGTGGGTGTCGCACGCCTCAAATCAAAATCGAATCTATTTGTATTTTATTAAAAAGTAAGCATGTCGCAACTGCAGACACGTATCTTATATGGGTTACGTACCGATGTCCTCGGGAACGCACACTTTGTCACCGATGAAGAAGTTCTTTATCCCGTTGGAAATGTGCTTGCGGTGCACAATTTTTCTCAGCGACGACAGAGGCTGATTCGTCTGCCCGACAAGCACAAAATTAACTTGATGACCGTCACGCCTAACAAGTGAGTGTGACAATGGCTAGACTTTCTTTTTTAATCGACTGATCTTTCCTTGGTTTTTTACTCTTAAACTCGAGCTGAAATTTTAACTTTTAATTTGAAATGAGACTGAATCTGGAAAAATTTGATTTTACATTCAAATTATCGAGCTTTATGAGTATGCACATAAGAACATTCATGATATAATATTTTATTTTTTTTTT